>VDFB02011083.1:0-40281 GCA_007258455.2 Sequoia sempervirens
AAAACCCCTTGACTGCAGTGTCTGAGGTTAGGAAAAAAACCCTCACCTCATACTTGGCAATTTTAAATTAAGGGTTGCATGGTGAACTAAATCAGAGTGAGTTTGTCATTTTCAGGTTTCTGGTGGTTGGAATTGCATGTAATTCTGCTCAATCACCAATTCAAAACATACCATTCGCTAAAGTGAGCTGCACCAGTTCAAGAAGACATCCACAACACCTGTAAGCCTAAGCGCAGTTGAAAGGAGTGTTGACATGGCTCTCTGTTGGGAGATTCTCCATTGTTGTCCCCTGTTCCCACCTTTGACAGCCTGCTGCAATCACCAATTACAGTTTGCAAGGAAAATCTAATTGGCATCATCATTTCTAAGCTTGGGATTAGACAGGGAGGCCCTTGGGATTAGAAGGGAGGTCTTATGAACTGCACATCATTGCTAGACTGAACCAGGCACATTATAGCTCTTGTAACCTGATTTTCAACTCAGAGAGCCAGTATCAAATACAACCATCTGGTCGGTGTTTAGGGTTGACAGTACCATCCATAGATTGCATCAGTCACACATGAGTAGAATCAGTCAGTCCCAGCCAGCCGTATCCTTCCACATCTTGCTGCTGCAGATCCAAATATCAGTGTGCCACATTCTTCTATAAGATTACCACACAGCAGATTGGAGTGTGACACCAATCAGGAGGCAGCATCATATTTCAGTGCAATTCAGATCTTCACACTTGGTGACCAACTACTGTCATAACAGCATTCAGAAAGAATCCCTAGCGCAGCATTTGGAATACTGCCATAAAAGAACACAGGGCATATTTGGGGTGTCAACATATCAATCAACTGAAGGGTCTCAGGAGACCAATTGCAGTCAATCAGCATCAAAATTCAAGGGTTATTAAATGAGTTAAGGACTGTATGTAATTCTGAGATATACATTTCCAGATCAGCTTATTGTATTTGTTTTGGAACTGCTATGAAATTAAATAAACTGCAATCACTAAACTCTTCTTCCAATTTCATTGTGATTGGTCCTAAGTTACTATATTGGTTGATATTTTAGTTTGTTTCAGTTTGATAGCACCTAGAAAAAACATAAAAATTCAGAGAAGATAGAAAATTGCAAGAATTTAGATTTGGAACATCTCAATGGTGAAAGTAAAGAGTTGTCATGTGAAGATTTATTTATGTCTATAACAAATATCGTGTACTAGAGAAAGTTCAATTTATTCAATGTTTGGGTTTGTGTTTCTCCCTTGTTATATGAGCCAACATGATCGATAGTTTCATTCAAATAGACAGTGAGCTAGTTGCCAACAACTGAATAATAATCTTAGTCAAAGATATTGGCCAGCAAATAAATTCTTCAAACAAATAAGGATTTACTATTTGGAGAATTCACTACACTAGTACTAGCAACCTAGCAGGATTTTAATACTACTTGAATTGACCCTAGCATCTTATTCTCTCCAGACTCAACAACAAAGTTTCAGCTCTGTGTATGTTCCTTCCATAAAGTTGACATTTTATCAAACAATTAGAATACTAGAAATACTTTGCTATATATATGATTGTGTGCATAGGTTTGTCTACCTGTTGTCATGCATGTATGTGTATTAAACAAAGATAGTCATACACAAGAATGAGGTATTATGGAATTATACAAAACCCTGACAATAAATCTGTCTACTATTCAGAAACAAAAATTATAGTACCTGGGAAAATCTTTTGAAGATAAAAGAGAATAGTAATTCCATCTTCATTCTCCTTCTCTAATTCAGACACGTTGTAGAGCACAGTCTCACTGTAGTATGGAGTAAAGACACTGCAATGCAAAGAATATATTAAATAATGTTATTGCAGAGGCACACAATTAGTAGATTTAGTCATTGCCACTAAAGATGTAAGTACAGTTTTATTCACCTAAAAGATAAGATTTCTCGCACAGGTTTTGCAGGTGCCATGTCCATGAATAATGAGTTTGCAAAAAATTCTAGGCGACGTCTTGCCTCTAGATTTTTCGGTATGTTGACAGCATAGTCCTTGATTGTCAATAGCAAGTGCAACCTCTTGATCTGCTCTTTCTGCATTTAACACTCAAAACGAAAATTCAAATCATTGGATTAATGCACTTGCAAAATATGCAATCAACAAAAAATTAAAGCAAAGGACGCAAATTCATGCACATCTGGCAATCCTATATGTTTCATACCGTCAACTAACAAGGAGATTCTCTTGAAGAAAAGAGGAAAACAAAACTGACAACAGGAAGACAAAATTGTTTATGCAAAGAAGTTTGGGTCTGTTAACTTTTCCAACAAAACAGTAAAGAGTATGGAATATCTGACTCCATGTGAAAGGAAAAATGACCTTTCTATATCCCAACTCACACCAAATAGATGAACAGAAATAAATAAATAAATAAAAGTACGGTTATGGTTGTAATACTTAATTTCACAAATATCATCATTTTTTGCCACCAACACAATGGATTAATAGAAAATTGCACTTAATACATTCTCTTTCCTCTTTGCTATTGTTTGATAGAAATGATATGAATCAGTTATAATTTGTAATTTGTAATCCATAAGGATATATAACACACTTGAGAAAGACAAGAAAAAATATGTAGGGGATGTCCACAAATAATAGGCCACTGAGACTTAATGTATGCAGTCATGTTACAGAGAAAACTAGTAGAAAAGCAGCTTCCATACCTAATAAAACAAAAGGCAAAGCCCAGTAAAAAGTATCTAAGGAAAGGCCAAAAAGAAAACCGAACAACGAAATTCTTACTATAACATGTGCTCAAAACACACTCATTCTTATTCAAGTTTGCTAGATCACATACAATTTCCATATCTTTAGGCCACTCCATCCTTGAGAAGAGACGCCCTTCGTTCCTTGCTTTTGTGACAATTCCCCAGGTATCATATGACTCTCTAACATTCAATAAGAAAAATCATTGTACCAAGAATATGAAATACATTGAATATTAAGGTAGAACACTTGTATACGGATACCTTGACCTTGGCAGTAAAGGAAAATGCTCAACTGTAATCAAAAATTTCTGATAATACCTTAGACTGTTTGACAGCAAATCATGGATGACTACATCATAAAGATCTTGCATTGCTGTCACAGCCCCCTTTGCTAGAGCAGGTGTTTCATCATGCATCTGCTTAATCAGAATTATAAAAGTTATGCCTGAAGTCAAAATAAATTTTTCATTTGAATTACATAGAAATAGTAGGTTTAAGTTGTTAACCCATTCTTCCAAAAGAAAGAGCTGAAAAAACACACCATAGTTCAAATATTTGCATGGCTAAAGTATGAGAATTTAATTATTTTTCAGATCATTGTCATAATAGAGAAAAGCTAATTCCAAAGTAATGAAATGACAAATAACATAAAGAAATTAAGCAAACTAAGAAAACACTATCACTGCTTCATGCACACTAGCCTGGCTATAGTATGTATGAAGTACGTTAGATGTTTGCAAATAAATAAATTATTGATACAATGGACCAATAGAATGAAGTGAGATGTCCTATTTTATGAAATTTTCTCTGCTAGCAGGTTTTGACACAGAATATCCCTTTTCTTAAAAGAATTGTTATTAACCTAAGCTACATCTCTTCAAAAGTTGAGATTCATCTACTTATATAATGTGGTTTTCAAATTGTTTAATACACCTCACATAATAATTGTGTACACAACTGAAACTCCTATATGATAGTTTATTTCTGGATTTAACTTGTAACATAGTAGCATTACGCTAAGAAAATCCATTACTAATCCCAAGTAATCACATATGAAGTAAAAATGAAAATGTTTATAGCCTTGAAGATCACCTCAAAGGTTGATAACATTACACATCTTCAACTCACATATGATAGACTGCTATATAAAGAAGTAACAATCAAAGAAGCCTGTGGATATAAAATGATTTTAGACTGGTACAGTAATGCAGCAGAGCTAAGGATTAATGTAAAAAATTCAAAGATTTTCTTTCTTAATGACAGAATTTCAGGAGTTTTAAAGAATTTTAGAATTTGTGATTGGAATGCTGCCTAGCTGCTACCTAAGGTATCATTATTGACAAAGAAATCATCTGTTAAGGATTGAAAAGCTACTAGATAGAATTCAAAGTAAACTACCAATATGGAGAGGTAAATCATTGTCTTTAGCAGGTCATATCTAATTAATCAAATCATCCTGATGCAGGAGCAACCTTGGGGTCCGCACATTCTTGCATCACCCAAAAATATTTGTATTTTTCTTTATTAGAGTTTGTGCACAAGCCTAACTTGTGTGTGTGTGTCTGTTTGTTTCGTGGTGTAGTTTTTCATATACAAGATTATCTTACATGCACAAGTGTTGAGTTTATTGCATGCTGAATCACACAACCTCATATCACTCTTCCTAGTTTCCCTTTAGCAGCCCCATCAAAATTCAATTTAATGACTCCTTGATGTAGAAGCTGCAACCTATTGTCAAACCATGGTTCACTCAACTAATTTGTGGTCCTTGTACAGGAACAGGCTTGCGGTTAGGGTATGCTGATATGACGCTTACAATAAACATTAGCTCTCATAATTGCCAATAAACAAAATACCTCATAATTTGCAAACAAAAAAAAAAATCAAAAAATCATATCACTTTCTACAGCAGCGTCTCTGTTTGTCATTTAACATGATGCTCATTCTATATGTCTGTATGTACATATATGTATATCTGTACATATATATATATATATATATATATATATGCAATCAATATTGACATTCATAAATGAAAAACTGACCAGCTAATGCTATTCTATATGTTTCATCTCATATCCTTTAATTTTATCATTTCTAACCCACGTAGTTCATTTTGCTTAACATAGGTGTTCTAATGTATTGCATGTAACTTCAATATAAAATTTGTAAAAAATATTATCATGTGTTCACTTAGCACCTACCTAGTGAATGGCATGCATTTCCCATACTATGCAAGTATTCATCACTGAATACCATATAATATATACTTGAAATATATTCCAAGATGATAATCATACATTCCAAACTACATGCATATCCTATTTTCATATACCAAACACAGTTGAAAAAAAACGAATACACAATTATCTTTAAACAAAGTTCATACCATTTCATCTATTTGTTGAAACAAAGGTTTCAGGCAAGAATGAATTCAACAAGGATGTAACGTAAATTGGATTATTATTATAGTCAACGTGTTTATAATAAACCTAACTTGGTCACAAATAACATCTAGGACAGAAGTAAAAAACAGTGATATCTTAGTCCTAAGTTACCGGTTTGGATTCGGGTTCGGGTTCGAGGGTTCGATTTGCAGATTCGATCAAAAAATAAATTGGGGTTGCATTCACTTTGGGTTTGTCCACACACACACACACACACACAGATATATAAGTATATATATACATATGTATACATGTATACATGTATATGCATATGTATATTAAAGTATACATATGTACCTATATATATGTACATAGATACATATACATACATACACATACAAACATACATACATACATACATACATATATATATATATATACAACAGTAGTTGAGTTCAAAATACCACACAGCATCATATATAGTATAATAAACAAAACCACCATAAAAATAAAAAACATTAGAATGTCAATTACTAAAACTCAAATGTCATGATATATATTATTATTAAAATTAACTACATTGCTGCATTTCTCCTTGCAGATAACCATTAGGGAAGATTGTCCAATTAGATGATGATATTATAGATGAAGACTTGTAGTAAAACTTGGAAACTTGGACTTGGAGAGTACATGGAAAATCAAATGAATTCAATGGGAGTTTGCAGGCAATGCCCCTCAAAGGGGTCTGGGGGCAGTCCCACCAGCAAGGTCAAGGGGCAACACCCTCAACAAGGTCAAGGGGCAACACCCCTAGTGGGGGTCTGGGGGCAACACACTCATCATGGTTGAGGGGCAATGCCCCTCGCGGGGTCTAGGGGAAGCAAGCCCAAATTAAGACCTCCAAAACCACACAAACCTTCATGGTGTACATCATTTTGCATTCACAATAAGACCCAAATTAAGACCTTCAAAGCCACACAAACCTTCATGGCGGACATCAATTTAGCATTGTGGGGCTTTATTTTATATTTTTAAGTCAAAAAAGAATTCAAACTACGTCGCATGGGCACGTAACGGGCTAAAATTTACTTCAAGTCTGCCCAGGTTCGGCAAGGTCAAAACCCGGACCCGGGTCAAACAAGACCGGGACCCCCAAGGGGTGTACCAGTAACTTAGTCTTAGTCCTATACAATAAAACATATGTACAAGGTTATTGCGTTAATCAAGTCCAATAACAAAGTGCATTATATAAAGAAAGTGCAAAAAAGATCTCATTTAGCATATTGAGAAAAAATTCTATGAACAATAAACTATGACCACCCATAGAGCACTTCACAAAAAATGATAGTTTTGTTGATTCTTTTATTTAACTAAGGTATTTCAATTTGACTTTTAATTCAAGGATGATGATCTAATCTTTCATTTTCTTAAGTAACTAAGGTATTCTAATTTTAATTTTAATTCAATACTTATGATTTATTCAAACATAAATAAATAAATAAATTTAGAGGTTGTCTCTCACCCCTGTAAAGCTTGACATGTCCCCATTTCTAATCCTAAAAAACATTCAACTCATTTAAATATCCCATTTTCTAAAGTTAAAGATGTGAAAATGATTCTACGACCTATGGGTTATAGGTCCACAATGCAACATGTGTTAGACTTGAGTAATAAATCTAGGTATCAAAAAAAATGGCTATTCTCTTCATGCAAAAAGTGTGAACAGCCAAGGTGTAATGTCCCCGAAATTACTTGAGTAATTTGGAGGGAAAATGATAACGGTGTTTTTAAACACCAAGTCTAAATTTAAAACTATAATAATAAATAATAATTAAATATTTAATGATAAATTTAAATTCTTGAAAAATAACATTTAAATTAGAAATTGATCTAGCCGACCTCCCCTACACGACGCTCAAATAATATTTTGATTTTTCTAATGATTGGGCCGGCTTCATTTGGAGAAGTATTTATTTTGAATGGTGTTCCATATTTGGGTATCACGAATTTGGACGCATCATTCTACCTTTACCGCAGGGGACGTAGTTCACTAGCGAGGCATCCAGGGTAAGCGTAGCTGCATTTCTGGGAAATTCGTGGATTTGCTATCATCATCCTCCTACAATCACTCATTTTGGGGTCTGGTACAATTGCAGGTTAGTATTCCCGGGGAGTTCACGACTCAGGCATCGGCGCACATCCTCTCCAACAGCACACTCATACCCTTTATAGTCTATGGGGTCCATTCAATAGCAACACAATGATATCTATGCCCGAGTTTGATCTCCGCAGTAGCTATAAGCCCATATATGATCATCGACGATTCCCTTCGGAGTGTCGGGCTTTCTCAGGAGAAGAATCGCAGGGTCCTGATCATGCCAAACATTGAAGGCTTCACACAGAACCGTAGTCGTCTAATCACATCACACCATCTCAGGACTCCTTCCTCACCGATCTGAAGTGGCATGGTACTACCCTGTAGAGGCTCAATCCAAGAGTATAGCCAAACCCGTGGGTTTATGGTATTCAAAGTTATCTCTTGCATGTGTGGTTGTATTAATGTAAATCGAATGCATATTTCCAATTAACAGTTTATCATTGCTAAGTATTGTCATCTAGCTGTGTGTCAATTGGAACATAGTTTGTGTCAACAATTGAGCAATGGTTTATTTTTCTGAGCACTATAGATTAGGTATATGACTGTAGGAGTTCAAGATCTGATTCAGTATACAAACCTATGATGAGTACATCGTTGTGGTCGTTTATTGTTTCCTGTAGTTGTTATTTCACAATGATTGGTTAGTTTTAGAACTTACGATCAGCACATCTCTATTTGGTTCACTATTGGTACTTGGCACATTACAGTGGTCTCAGAGCCAAAAGACCTGTCAGCTTGTGGGTAATTTCTTATGCAATTAAGTCAAAGAGATATAAGGGAAATCGAGTGAGAGAAGAAGAAGCTAGAGGCCGCTACGCAAAACAAAAACAAGGGAATTGGAGGCAAGAGTAGGAAAGAATGGAGAATCAAAATAATAAGCTCAAAGCTTTCATGGAGAAATAGGATCAAACAAAGCAGAATTTGCTGCAATTATTACAGTCCCTTACTGTTGTAGTAAACAACAACAAAACCGGATCCAACAATGCTGAAGAAGGCCATCCAGAACGCTCGGGAGGAGAACATAGCAGAACCTCAAAGGGATCCACTTACAAACCTTCTCAGCCTAAGTTCTTGCCTAGGATAGAGGCACCGCATGAAGAAGAAGATCAACCGAGCTATGGTAGCATTGTACAAGAATATATGAAGTTGGACGTTGAAGCTCAAGCAGCAATTCCCTTTGATCAAATTTACAGAGCCAAAAGAAGTGAGGGGAGACAATACCGAGGAAATAAAGATCTTTAGCATAAAGTCAGCAAGCTTTCACTCCCTACTTTCGATGGTTTGGGGACAATGACTGCACACGCATGGGTGCAGAAATTAGATACATACTTATCTGTCAACCCCATGACCAAGGATGAAGCTATCAAATTCGCCATCTTACACTTGGAGGGTTTAGCTCACGAACGGTGGCACCATGGCATCATAACTCAAGGGTTTGGATTGGTGACTACATATGAGGACTTCACGCATAAGCTAATGGAGAGGTTTGATAGGAAAGATCCCGAAGCATACTTCCAAGAGTTGACAAGATTGAAGCAAACAAGCACCATGGATGAATATGTTTCAGAATTTCAAAGGTTGGCTGTGATGGTACCAGATGTATCAGATAAAAGGCTCACATTCCTTTTCATTGAACGTCTATCAGACTCTTTTCATGGTTTTGGTGAAGCTTTGGAGCCGGCAACATTGGAGGAAGCTATTCGAAGGGCTTTGAACCTTGAGGACTCTACAAAGAACAAGCTTATGATCAAGAATATGTCAACGGGACAACCAAAGAAGCCACCGCACGAGATTACTCCTCAATCGACGAAACCACCACAGCAATCCCCCGAGATGTCCAGAAACGAGCTTCGAAGAAGGGGATTGTGCTACTATTGTAAGGGACCTTATGTAGATGGTCACAGGTGCAAGGGCAAGGGACAAATCCACTATATTGAGGTCACCTCTAACGATAAAGAGGAAGGGGAAGGAAAATTATGCTTTAGTGTGGAAGTGCAGGTAGAGGCATTAGACGGAGGACATTCGGGAGGCACCCTCACATCACTTTCAGGAGCACCGAAGTATCATTCTCTTCACATTAGAAGGGACCTATACGGACAATGGGTAACAATACTAATCAATAACGGAGCCATCCACAATTTCATTGATGAGAAGCTAGTAGCTAAGTTAAGCTCAAGGGCGGAAGATTTCGAAGGATTTGATGTGGCAATTGCAGATGGGTACACTATTCCATGCAATCGTTAGATTCGACAGATGGAACTAACCATAGGAGGCCACAGGATGTGAGATGACTTCTACATATTCAGCATTGGTGAGAAAAAGGTGGTCTTGGGAGTATAATGGTTGTACTCACTTGGAGAATACACAACAAATTATCAAACTCTAGAGTTGAAGTTCAAAGCAGATAGCAGAGAAGTCATTCTCCGAGGATTGCCCAAGGCAGGGCCTAAGAACATTCCAGAGGAGTCAAAGGCAAAAACGAGGACACACAAGGATTCAGCTCTGAAGTTGCTTGAGGGCAAGCAACACTCCAGCGGGGAGGACTGTAATGTCCCCAAAATTACTTGAGTAATTTGCAATGAAAATGAAAACGATGTTTTTAAACACCAAGTCTAAATTTGAAACTATAATAATAAATAATAATTAAATATTTAATGATAAATTTAAATTATTGAAAAATAACATTTAAATTTGAAATTAATCTGGGCGGCGCTCAAATAATATTTCGATTTTTCTAATGTCTGGGCCGACTTCATTTCGAGAAGTATTTATTTTGGATGGCGTTCCATATTTGGGTATCACGAATTTGAACGCATCGTTCTGCCTTTACCGCAGGAGACGTAGTTCACTAGCGAGGCATCCACGGTGAGCATAGCTACAGTTCTAGGAAATTCATGGATTTGCTATCATCATCCCCCTACAATCGCTCATTCTGGGGTCTGGAACAATTGCAGGTTGGTATTCACGGGGAGTTCGCAACTCAAGCATCGGCACACATCCTCTCCAACAGCGCACTCATACCCCTTACATTCTACAAGGTCCATTTAGTTGCGACACAGTGATATCTATGCCCGAGTGTTGATCTCTGCAACAGCTATAAGCCCATATATGATCATTGACGATTCCCTTCGGAGTGTTGGGATTTCTCAGGAGAAGAATCACGGGGTCCTAATCGCGCCAAACATTGAAGGCTTCACACAGAACCGTTTGTTAGAAGAATTCTCATTGATGTCAAAGGTCGAAGCTTGTTAAGAAGGTCGAAGCTTGTTAAGAAGAGTTGTTGTTAAAATCAGTTTACATAGTTCATATCTTCTTTTGTATTTTAGTCTATATTATGAAGATCATGCTCTCCATACAGATTTATATTGCACAGAATATAAGATTCAAAAATCGCATTGTCTACAAAAGGAATTCCACAATTGTTTTAGTCTGCAAAAATACTCAAAGTATTTTTGAAATTGAAATCTGAAAGACATCGATCTTACTTGCTCGAATTGAAGACTATAGTTGGAGTGTGCGTAGTTTAAAATGCACAATGAAAACACGAGATATGCCATTTACAGTGCAATCTGGAAACAAATATTAAATTTTTGTTTCGAGCCATTTAAAAATAAAGACGTGATTTGTTAAAGAATTAAAAATAAGGAAAACGTGTTTTCAAGCGGTGGCTGTTGATAGTTCAAAAAGACGTCTTGCATTAAAAAAAAACAACGCATTCATATCACTAGACGGAGTTTCATTAAAAAATTATCTAACGCATTAGTTATGAGATTAACTAAAGCATCCCGTGGAAGGTTATGTTGATCAAAAGACGTCTTGCTCAAAAGACACGATTCTATCGGTTGAAAAGATTTGAACCTGTTCAGTAAATCAAACTGTTTCTTCCAAAATAACAAATGTGTTTTGTTAAGTCGAATGACAATGAAAAGAAGCGGTCGGTTAAAAAGTCTAAAAGACGTATTTGCTAAAGACGTCTTTTCTAAAAAAAAAAAACACACGATCTTTGTGAAGAATTAATAGTCCATTAAGAAACGCTGCAAAAGGTGAAGACACGTCTTTTTGAAAAGATACAATCTTTCTAAAAGAAATCAGTTTTTAATTGACTATCCTGGAGGGCCACGTCTTTATGAATAACTCGACTCTACAAACTAATAAAAGCAGAAGTAAAAGGGTGCGATTATTTCTTGGAATGATATGATTAAAATAAACAAATATTTCTTAAGCGGTTCCTTAAAAAATGCAGATAGTTTTGGAGAGATTTTTCAAAGGTTACAAAATCAGAAAGTACTCTTTCATCTAAAAGTTGCAATTTTTGAGTAACATATATATCCAATGTTCATTTCAAATTTGGTAGTGTGGTTGTTGTTGAAGATTAGCAGTTCAGTCAGGTTCCCATCTCCTTGTGTGGGCTGAAGATGATATTATTGATCACATAGAGCAAATTGGAGAGTTGGGCTTGTGCAGATCAGATTGAAGGCAGTCTCACTTCCATCAAGTCAAGGTTTGGTGCCTTGCATTAGGGGTTGGTGCTCCTTGTAGGTAGGTGTCTACTAAATTTGTAGAGGTCTAGGTGTTCCTTGTAGGCTACATTCTACTAAATCATCTTGGTGTAAATCTGTAGGTTGGTGCCTACTTTAAAAATATTATTTCAATAAAGTTGTATCAATTTGGGGAAATTGGTTCATATCAAAAAATTGATTGTAATAAGTTTGAAGAGATTAAAAATAAAAGTTTGTATTTGATTTAATGATTCACCCCCCCTCTCAGTAAATCTTTTGTGCTCTTCACCGTTGTCGTCTGATCACATCGCACCCTCTCAGGACTCCTTCATCACCGATCTGAAGTGGCATGGTCTTACCCTGTAGAGGCACAATCCAGGATTATAGCCAAGCCCGTGGGTTTATGGTATTCAACGTTATCTCTTGCATGTGCAGTTGTATTAATGTAAATCAAATGCATATTTCCAATTAACAGTTTATCATTGCTAAGTATTGTCATCTAGTTGTGTGTCGATTGGAACATAGTCTATGTCAGCAATTGAGCAATGGTTTATTTTTCTGAGCACTATAGATTGGGTATATGACTGTAGGAGTTCAAAATTTGATTCAGTATACAAACTGATGATGAGTATATCGCTGTGGTCGTTTATTGTTTCCTATAATTGTTATTTCACAATGATTGGTTAGTTTCAAAACTTACGATCAGCACATCTCTATTTGGTTCACTATCGATACTTGGCACATTACACAAAGAGGCTTATTCTTCACCTTGATTCAAATCATCATATCATATGAGACTTTTATGAAAAAAAAGTATAATTTTCTATGATTCTTCAATAGAGTAAAAATAATTCATCCTACTAACACATAGTATTGGGTGAGCTATACTTTCTAGGATTGGCACCCCCCCAAAAAGTTTCTTAAGGTGACAACTAGTCATTACATACAGTTGCATTATACGTAAGACATTTCAAGGATTTTATAAATACATGGTCATAAAAATGACTAAACAATTATTCCGGTAGGGTAGGAAAAAGAAAATATTCTTAAAAAGCAAAAAAAAATGCCTGCAACAATTATTAAAAATTCAAATAAGGTATTTGGAAATATACTTGACAAAGCCAAAATAATCAAATAGCAATAGTTGTGTGATATGTAGGTACAAATCCATGAGGAAGACCTCAACTAAGAACACTTAGTCACTAAGCAATACCTAATCAAAGACCCTGCCTAAGCACATATCAAGTTCATTAGGGAGGTCAAACATGTTATGAAAATATTGTTTTGATATGGAGACATGAAGACAAAATACTTACATTATTTTTCATGAGTGAAAAATAAAAAAATAATATATCAGGATTGAAAAAATTGTCTAAATACACTACTTATTTCTTTAAACAAACTAGACCAAAAGGAGAGTCAAAACTCAATCCAAATTCTTTAAACTAACCTAAAGCTAATTTCCACCTGTTACAATAGATATATGCAACTAGTAACAAATGCTTAAATCAACACTATTGCCTTTTCTTTAATAAAAAAAGGTGAATTTATCTAATGGCTTTACTACCCTCTTTATCTAGGAGTTTTGTGCACTCATGGATGAGGATCTAAAAATTATCATTTAAAAAGTGAAATAAAACAAGAAAACATAGAAAAATGAAAAGACTTGACCAATATAAACTAATTGCTTTGGAATATTGATTCATAATATCATCAATGGTTCTCAAAACATGTCCATTCTAAGAAGGCAAATCGTAGACATTATGATAGGTAGCCAAGAAATAATACTCTCAAAACTCAAAAACAAGACTTGGATGCTATTACAATTTGATTTTTACAAATTGTCAAATACGGAGACACCAACCATTTCAGATAACCATTGCACAAGCGTAAAGCTCAACACAAACTAACTTGGAGAAGCACTGCTTAACACAAGAATCACATACATTCAAATATGATATATGGCGTAGGTAGATTTATGTTTGAGACTAATTAGAGAAGGGACACGACATTTCCTAATATATTATAAAATTCCTAAGATGTTTGTAAACACCAAAACTTATATATATTATAAAATTTAAATTTTATGTTTTAGCGCCACCCTCTAGGCCCGAGCACTTTGTCCTAGTAGGTATATAATTCAAATTGAAGGGTTGGGTGCTGGCATGTGGAGATTAGTATGAAATCTAAGAGTCCTCTCAGGTGGTGTTAGCTGGACGCCAACCTTCTTGCATCTCCCAGGTCAAGACAAAAAACCCTAATTATGGTTTCTTATTGATTTCCCTTTGTTCACTATCCACTTGATCTGAGATTTTGTCATGTCCATTCAAGAAAAACCAATGCAACCTTGAGGAGCCAAGAGGGTTATGTCCGATTCAGCAACTTGGCCAACCACGGATATCATCACATTTGAGGGTACCAAAGCTTGTTGCCAATCATTAGTGTTGTTTTACATCATCCCCAATGCACCAAGTTCTTATTTTAAGGTGACAAAGGCATTTGCCACTGTTATACCCAGGAGCACTTCTACATGCACAGGTCTAGTTTGTCTGTGATTTTGTTGGCTATCATATGCAAGAGTTCTGAAAAGTGAATTGACAATTGTGATCTTGATTGAGTCCTAAGACAAACCCTAGGATTATTTGAGTGTCAACATTGTCTGGTTTTAACAGCAGATTGTGTTATCAAAGTTCTCTATGTTGCTTATAATTATTTGGCTGACCTGAAAACCCTAGACCCAAGGAAAGGAACATTTCAAGAAAAAACCATAGAAGAGCACTATGCATGCTTATGTGTCGACTCCAATACCAAAGATGGTCAAATTTGATACAAGCTACAGTCATGGAGATAGAATCAACAGCCTAATCTCAGGACAAAGCCCTAATGGTGGATGAAATGAGCATAATAAGGAATCCTAGAAGAAACACTTAAAATCAACGTTACCCAGGGACACGTTCCTGGTCCAAAAACACTTTTCCTTGTCTCAAGGACGTCGCAGGGATGGGAGGACAGCTAGGGGACATCCCCTAGCTGTCCCCTAATTTGCATAAAAAGCAAGAAGTGTCCTAGAAACCTCCAGACGTTTGGGTCTAGGGCAAGGTCAGCCAAGTACGTCTGGGACGTCCCCAGACCATCCCCTGCCTCAGACCTTTATTTAAAAAAAAACACATACAAATTTTTTTTTAAAAAAGCATTAGTTTAATTGTCTTGTGGGCCCCCACCTCCCAGCTTGCCCTTATGAGGAATAGACTCACCATTCTGAGTCATTTTAACATTTGTATGAGAAGGAAAAATAGGAGCAGTTGTAGGGATTCAAGCTAGCCATTGCAAGAGGAGGAACAAAAGGGTATAGCCGGATAAGAGATTGATTCTAGGGCAGGTGGGGCTGCAAATCCTTTAAAGAGGTAAGTCTTTTCCTTTCTTTCTTTCCTTTTTCCAATTTTTTTTCAAAGTTTGAAGCATAAAATGTCTGCTTTTTTTTTAATTTTTTGGATTTTTCTGTTTCAACTTGCATTCAAAGTCAAAAAAACATGAGCAGCAATGAGAGTGAGAGTGGAAGCGAGAATGAACTGCAAATAGTTGATAGAAATACAAGAAGAAGTGGTGAGGGTAGTAGTCGACAGCAACCAAACCCATTTAAATGCCTTTCAAAAATCATGGAAACATATGCAAAGGGCCCTTTGAACAAGAAAAAACCTTTTCTCCAATATGTTACACCTATGGATCAAAAGCAAAAGAGTTCAGGGGGGAGTAGGGTGTGGAATTGTCATGTTTGCCATAAAGATTTTAGAGGCAGCTACACAAGGGTACGATCTCATTTTTTGGGTGTTGTGGGCCATGCAGTTAAAATGTGTCCAGATTTAAAAGAACATGAAAAGATAGAGTGCCATTGATTGCAAATGGAGGTGGACATGGGGGCTCAAGGTGTGACAATGTTGGCACCTTCTCTTGCAAGTGCACAATAATATATGCCTACACCATCCATGGTTGGTAGTAGTGAAGTTGACACAAGAGGAAAGAGGAAAATGAGTGGTAGTGACAAGGGAGCTTCAGTTGAAGCTATGTTCAATGTGCAAGCACGAGAATCTACAGAGTCTTCCATTGCCAAATTCTTTTTTGTTCATGCCATCCCATTTCATGTGGCCCGTTCCTTTAACTTTAAACAAATGATTAGAGATGTAGCAACTATTGGTCCCTCATTCATACTCTCTGGAGATCATAAGCTATGCACTACCCTCCTAGACAAAGAGTATTCCAAGGTTAATGTGCTAATGGAGGATATGAGCCAAACTTGGATGAGAAAAGGTTGCCCTATTGTGATGGATGGGTAGACTGATGTTACACATTGGCCACTCATCAGTATCAGTCACATGCCCTACTGGTTCTTATTTTCTCAAAGTCATGGATTGTTCAGGGAAGCGTAAGGATGCAAAATTTCAGTTTACCATTTTCAGAGATGCCATAGAGGAGGTTGGGCCTGCTAATGTTGTATAGGTAATCACTGATTCAACACATGTGTGCAAATCCGCTGGTTTGAAGGTGGAGGGTGCTTACAAGCACATCTTTTGGACCCCATGTTGTGTTCATGCATTCAATAATGCATTGAAAGACATAGGGAAGCTAGATTGGGTGAAGCAAATGGTGGAAAAAGCTAAAGAAATTCAAGTGTTCATTTGCAACTACCACACCTCACTTGCTCTCTTCAAGACATTTTCATGGAGTTCCCCAAACATATTGAGACAAGGTATGCCACTTACTTCATTTTCATTCACTTTCAAATTTTGAAACTTCAAACATTTGTATTCCAAATTTGAATTTCCAAGTACATTGAACCTTATATTACTTTTGCTTTTTAATGAATATAGGTATGCCACATACTTCATCTTGTTGGAGAGGATGCTTAAGGTGCATGAGCCTCTTAGGAAAAATATAATATATATAAGGTTTGGTGTTTAAAAACATCTCCAAATTTTATAAAATATATATGGTATGGTATTTAAATTTTATGATCTTAGGAAATATTAGAAATACTTGAAATCTTTGAAAGCTAGCCTTTTGAATTCTCTCAACCGTGCAGTGCTTCTAGCTGTGATTGCAACAAGAGTTTGTTTGATGCCATTCATAAGAAGAAGCATAATAAGATGACTCAACAATGTGTCAATGTGTAATATCCCCATTGTTGTGAGCATCAGTTTTCAGAGGGTTTAGCCTATTCCTGACTCTCGTAGGCTAAGGAGCTTGGTTAGAGGGTCTTTTGAAGGCAGTTACCTAGTTAGTTGATGGTTTCCATTTTTCTGGATTCAGTTGGATTGGAGAAATAAGGAAGATAATAATTAAATTAATTCTTTGTAAGGTTACTAATTAAATAAATATTATAAAGTGACCTTATATTTAATTAATTTAATAGTGACTTAAATAAAATATTATATTATAAAGTCACTAAAATAAAATAAAATACTATTATTTTCTAGAAGCTTCTTGAAGATGGATTTTTAAAAAAGTATAAAGGGAGTTCAAGCCAAGCTTCTAAGCATCCAGGAATTGATATTTGCTTGATGTTATTGTTTGGTGAGGAAAACACCTAGGGTTTCTGCCATTTCCAGCCATTGGGAACGAAAACTCTCATTGGTTATGCAATTTTGAGGTTGTGAAATATCACCTGAATTATTGCTAATTGAGTGGGCTTTATTTCAGAAGTCCAATTTGTGCTACATTGGAGGATTTACAGATTTTTCATTAGAGCTTATTTTCAGTCATTGGAGGTTTCAATCAGCATACTCATACTCAGATTTGGTTCATATTAGCACATCCTTGCATCTGAATTTTGTAGGCATTAGCTCAAACTCTTTGTGGCTGCTTGGAAATCATTTTAGGAACAAATTGGAGGTGTTTCCATGTTGCTGTTATTTATTTCTGAAGTCTGATACACAGCAGCAAGGGCGCATTGGCATGATATTTTTGCTCATATCTCATCATTGAAGCATCCTATGGTTCTGGGCATTGTTGCATTTTGATCCTTCAGTCCTACCGATCATTTCAAGTGCTAAGAAGTGGAGTTTTATTGCTGCATTTATATATCCAAAATATTGCTAGGCAAGGGTAGGGAGGCTTCACCAAGGAGGGGCGATTTCATGCTTGGAAGGCTCCAGAAATTCCAAGAAAAATCAGAGATCTTCTTCATTCATTTTGCTGATCATTCATACTTCAAAAATCAGGTTCATTGATGTTATTTGAACTTGTATTGCATAATTTTCTGAGTACAAAAGTCTGAAATTGTTGGCAGCCATGAGAGCACTTTGTTGAAATCTTTTGGTAGTTGAAATTCAGTCATTGTATCATCTTTGCAAATTGAAATTGTAATCAGACTTTCATATCAGCAATATTCAGTTTTCAGACTTTAATACATTGAAGTATGTTTGCCAAGTGTTTGTGAAAATGCTTCTTGGCTGTAGGTATGCATTTTGCCTTAGGAACTCTGTATTTTGCAATGAAAAAAAACAAGTGCATTTCTATTGTTAGACCTTTTTGGCATTCTATTTCATTGTCATTTGCAATTTTGATCATCCCTGGCCGGACACCAGGCCTCTCGTGGTGGAGGTTTTCTCGGGGTTAGAGAATACTTTACGGAGATTGATGGATTCTTGTTTTGAGCTTATGTTGGTTCCGGTGCGTTAGCGAGGGGGTAGGCTTTAGCACAGGGGATTCTATGTTTTTGAGTGAGTTATGGGGTTTTAAGTGATTTAAATATTAATTGATTTAATATTTAATTATAAAGTCAAATTGACTTTATATTTTTAAATCACTTAAATATTCTCTAAAAGTGATTTAATATTTTAAATCACTTAAATGAATAAAGTGCGCCAAGTATTTAATTCATGAACTATTGAGATGAATTAAATATTATTTAAAAAGATTTTAAAACCTAAAAGTGGCGTATCTTTCTTGGGATTCGTGCTTTTGCATAAAAGGGCATTTCTGGCAATAGAAACTCATCTTTTGACAATTTCAACTTTGCCTTGTGCTATTTCCTGTGCATTCTCCTATGATCAGGGTTTGAACAATTTGTCCATTGAAGAACGATAACTCTTCAGTGTTGAGCACTTTTGAGGCTGTGAGAGATCCGCTGAATTTGTGCAATTTGTGAGAGCTTCATACAGAGGTTCTACTGGGCTTGAGCTGTGTTTCCTATTGGATTTCTTCTTCAGTTTCAGAGGGTTTTGGGAGATGGCGCCTTCATTTCATCTGGCAGACATCATACTTCTTGGCCGTACCTTCTAAGTGAGAATTCAGGTTGTTTGCAGTGAAGTGCGTGGCTCTTGTACAAAGGCGTTTGGGCATTTCTTGGAGAAACACCTTCTTTTCTGAGGGTTTCTCTTCATCATTTTAGGCGTTTGGCTTGTACTCTTCATCTGCCACCGTTTTCAGGCTGGATTTCGCATTCTGTAGCTTTCTACACCAGATTTGGTCAGTTTTTCACCATCTTGGCTGGCAAACTGGACTACTTTCTTAAATAAATAATCTGGACACTTCCGGGTATGTTTATGAGTTCTAAATCCATTGTTGAGCATATTTATTATCTTCTGTATTGTTAATTCGCCTGAAATAACTCAAATTTACATTTTATATGCATTTATGTTGTGCACCCCTTCTCTTCTGTCTATCAAATATTCTCTAAAAAACTAAATAACACTAAAAGACTTAAGAAAAATTGGGGTTTTGAGTTGAGAGCCAGCAGGGCTCATCACATTGTAAGAGCATACACAGCATACTAAAACACCAATCAGCAAGCAAAGAGGTTGTATGTGAAGTGTTTCACAATATTCGTTGAGGCCTAAATCAGCAAACTAGGGTCAGATATTGCAAGGAATATTACAGTGGCATCTTAAGTGTGAACATTGCCATTTTGGTCTATCCGTCTCCTTTATGGTGAAAAACCCTAGAAGTGTTAGAGGTCCCATAGCAACCAAAATCCTTGTTCACCTTGTTGGTGAACCTAACGATATTCCTTGAGTGTGAATTCAACAAGTTAAGGCCAAAATCTTCAAGGGATATTACACAATGACCTGGTTTTGCAATGCAATGTTCAACTTCACACAAGAAAGATGGAAAACAAATCAAAACAACTTATTGATTTGAATGAGATTGATCCCTAGAGTGATTGGACTGTGCAAGATGATGAGGACTCCTTGTTAATACACAATGAGATTGTTGATTTTGAGAGGCAAACTATGCAAAATACAGTTGTAGAACAAACAAGAGAGATTGAATTGTCATTGGATGACATTGATGTCGTAGAGGAGTCATTGCCATCTAGTAGCAAGGTGTAGCCATAGGCACAGTCTTTTAGGCCAAGCAAAGAGCTGCAGCCGAGTGCGAGGACTAGACCCTCTACCCCCTAACTTTTCACTAGAACAAGGAAAACGAAATTGTAAAAGCTTGTAATTTTCAACTTACCTAGATAAGCAATTTATGATGATGACTTTCAAAGAAAATCATCAAAAATGCATACTAGTTATCAGCTATCTATTGTATCCAGCTCCACATGAGAATGCAGTTTTGTACTCCATTTGTATTTAAGAATTAAATCTAATAGAAAACATTTTTAGACTCATTTGATACATTTGTAACTTACTTTTGCAAAGAAAATGTGTTTTTAAAGAAATTTAGGTATTTTTTAAGTTGTCAAGTTTTACTATTTTTGGCGAGTCAAAAATTTGGCTTGTCGAGTCCAAGTTGGGTGTGTGTCTAGAAACCAAGCACAAGAGTATGCATGTTTTAGGTCGATGAGGTGATAACTTTTGTTTGTTTCCTAATCAATAAACCAACTTGTCATTTGCTCCATCAAAGTGGTTAGCATTTGACCTAGGTCCACGTAACAATCAATTGAGTAATTGTTCTTCTAATGACCTAAACCTATCTACAAGAATAGGCACTCTATTGGAGATGAGTGATGCATTCATGTTGAGATCCCAAAAAAGAAAAAAAAATCATACAGTCTATTCTTGGAGAATCTAGCCCTACCAAGCCCATCAATGTCCGATGAGAACATGTAAGATTAGTGGAGGACATAAATATGATTGGTCTTCCATGGAGCAGGGCCCTACGAAAGAAATAGAAGTTGGTTAATAGCAATTTTAAAAATTGAAATTTAAACCAGAATGATTTTTTTCTTTTATCTATATGCTAATGAGGACTTAGGTAAAATCAACATGGCTGCTCCTAAAATAGTAGGTCATGCTTCATTATGAAACAACCTACTATTTTATGGAAAATCATTTTCTTTCTTACATAAACCTTCTTAGGTGAAAGTAAGATAGATTTTGTAAAGGTCTTTTATGCACTTTTCTGAAATACAATGTTCCAAATCAATATAGTCATCACAGTTTCATACCCCTTTTAAATTTATGTCTCGTCTACAATTAAATATGGCTAAATCTGACACAGTATCAAAGTCATGTCTGTTCCAATCTGCCTGTGAGGAAAAATGAAAAGACATGTGCATTTTCAAAGATCAACGCATTTACAGAGAAGGTTGCACAAACCAGAGTTCCAAACAATAGACAAGTGGAATAATAAATTCCAATTGACCTTATAAAGAAAACATTATTTTATTAAAATCACATTTTATATCTAGCTATGTTACTTGGTTCTGCAGGAACACCAGTCGAATCGATCAACACCAAATTCTTATACTGGTCCTGGTCCAGCCTAAGTTTGCCAAGGGTCCTACGCCAGGCCTTTGGGTTTGGCCTGGATATCCCAAAAATAAAAAATTTTAATGAAGTTAAAAATAATAATAAAAAATTCAAAACTTAACCATAACTAGCAGCTTTCCTTAAGCCTCAATCGAGGGTAAGGGCCATGAAGCTGCTACACAGTGTCATTTGCATGGTGCAGCTGATGGAAGAGGCACCAGGGGCACTGATTGTCTTTGATTCCAATAAACCTGCTGATGACAGTGATGTTCTTGATGAAGAGCAACATGATGATTTATATTGATGTGCTAATATAAACCATTTTGATTTATCTTCAACAGGTAACAAGTGAAATGCATATACTATCTGACTGTATTTAGACAATAATGTCCATTTCTTCCTAAAGTTCATAAACTTTCCCAGTTTGAGAGAAAATAATTTTATATGTTTGTGAAATTATATTCATCGATAGTAGCAACACCTACATCGTTCCTTTAGCTACCACACGTCAAACAAAATAAGACCCAAAATAGGCCAGCAGAAAAATGATATCAGTAAACCTAACTTACAAGGAGTCCAGTCAGTGCAGTAATTCTGGAAACCAGAAGAGGCAGCTTGTTCAGTTGAAAATTGGATACTAAAGATTCCTCTTCTATACTTTGGTTTGCATCACGGAATAGCCTTTCAACCCTGTAATTTAGACATGGAAAGAGATTTATTTCTGATAATTCAGAAAATCTAAATACACGAAGCATTAGAAAAACAATGTTATTAACATGTCCTCTTCCCTAGTCAGTGCATGCTGAAATGTTTTGCAACCTATTGATATTAAAACAAGTCACAACATACCATATTATTCCCTCGCCATCCAACAATGATTTCAGTATTCTCTCCACAATATAGTAGCATTCAACAACTGCATACCCCATATATTCGTCTTTTTTGATGTTTGCCCACAATTCCATCTGTCTGTCTTTGCACTCCACAGCTAGATCTATAGCCATAAAAATCTGTCACAGTAAAAGACAAGATGGGCAAGTACTCAACTATATAATAATATGCAAACTGTATTACTCAATATCAAGTAACATAAAAAGGTGAAAGAAAAAGAAGAGAAGGTATGAACTATGAAAGCATTAGAAAATTCTACGCTAGAAATGAACTCTAATCTTGATGAGCAATGCCTACATCATGAAATTTACCTTGCTGGACAGAAGAAATAATGGCCACTGTACTAGATTTAAGCTCCCAGTATTACTTGGTATGAGAAGCAACTCCATCTCACTGAAACAATGTGTGTAGATATAAGAAATAAGTTATTTTATTATTTACAAGTTGATTTTAAATATCATGAACATGCCTCAATGTAAGTAAAGTGGGTTACATTAACAATTTACCGATTAGTGATGTAATCTTCTTCACGGAGGCTTTTAACAATTTCATTCCAGATAGGAGAAAACTTAGAGGCATAGCTCTTCCTCACGACTGAAGATGGCTGGACCAAAAAGGAGAGCCCAAAAGATAAAAAATTGTCAGTATGTTTTACCTAAATCAGGACTTCATATAAAACCACACAAAGACTCATGCCACTAAATAACATAAGCAAAACAAATGTGTCTCAACTCTAACAAAATTAAATTGGAGAAATGATAATGTTCGTATAAATAAAGTGACAAGAATTATTTGTCAAAATAAACCCTGCAAAAAGAATGTAAGTTTTTATACTATTTTCTTTATTGATTCTCAAGAAGGACACCCGTCACAAGTTTCTTGATTTAAGAATCATTTCAAACTAGTCATCCATCCATAATGTTACCTGAATAGCATGCAAAGCTATTGAAATCATATGGTACATAAAAAAAAGGCAGCATAAATTGCAACACCTGATTCTGACAAAATATTGAGATTTTCCTTGGTTACTTTTTAATTTATAACCTGCATGACATAATGACATCCTCCCACAATGATAATATGCACTCTTCCTACCATACTATATTATCTTCCTTCTTGCTCTACATTATTCAAGTCAATTGGTACACATGAGAGGCCATTACAGCAAAATCTAATTAGTAAATTGAAAGTTTATCTACAAAAGACCATCAAATAAAAGCTACGAATTAGCAGTAGCTATTATAGAAGATTTCCTCAAAGATTGCTTCATATTATGGATATCAAAATAAATAAATTATTCTTTCCAAATAAAAAACATACAACTACTTGGAACAGAAACATGTCTTATAATTGTTTGAAATTTCAATCCCAGTATAAATGTTTCACCTGCTCAGAAGCTGTATCGCCTTCCAGCCTGCAATAAGAATACTCTTATAAGACATAAAGGAACTATAAAATGCAGAAATTTGCTGATTTAAACCGGAATGGCATACGAGCCATGAATTCTGGTTTTCTTGGTACCAATTTCATAATTTGCACCAGATTGGAATTTTGCAATTTAAGAAGGAAAAAATAGAACAGCCTTAAAAAATGCACCTATTGTATTTTGATGGAAAAAGGTTTTTTACGAATGCTTCAGGAAAACTCTCAAAGCGCTTGTGGACCATCTCAATTGATCGTATCTGTGAAAGGGAAAACACAACATAAAATTGCCATAGATCTTTCATATATGGCTGAGTGGCAAGCACTTAATATGAGAATAACAACTGAAAAGTTTTCAATCCATTTGCCAAATCCTGCAAAAGCTTGTAATGAATTTATAATTTTATACACAAATAGATAATTCACAGGCCACAAAGTTAGATTAAGAAATCAAAACTACAGCAAATTGTCATTACTAAATATTTTTGACAAAATAAGCATTGCCAAATTGCTGTTCAAACTAACAATTTTGGGCACATTTCAAATATCTGAAAAAATCTTAACAGGAAGTGTTTATGCACACCTCTCCCAGTCGAGCCCGTGCTCCAATAAGTCCTCCAACAATGGCAGATAAGAGAGTGTAGAAAATATAAAGGTCCAGCACATAAATCTACAGAACATCAAAAGAAACCTATTTTCCTCAACCAATAAATGATAAAACTAGTGCATCAAGAAAATTCTAACACTAAATCTACACATAATAAAAAATTTATTCTAATCATTATTATTCTAACTAAACATGTAAACTAAATTCCCAGTTATCTTCACCATGATGAATCGTAAATCGCAAACAAAGCTGGTTTGGTCTAATACTCACAGCGATAACAGGGGCCCACAGACTCGCAATAGTCAAGGAATTGTGATTGTCTGCATATTAATGAATTAGAATAAATATACTAGTATACTAATTTGAATACAGGCCAATACATCTAGTTCATCAGCACAGGAATATACAAAAACCAAATAAATTATATCTTTGTCATAAAAGAAAAGAATGGAAAGTCCATAAACATTGGACAATTTGTAACTACAATTTAAAGGGAATCTTTATTAGCATCGCTGACATTACACAATGACAGAAAAGCTATCCTATTCCAACCTTTGCGATAGCATCAAAGAAAAACACTCTACCTTGGGGTTTCCAGAAATATTTAGTATGTAAGCAAAACAAAACAAAAAATGTTCTAACATGCAAACTTGCTAATTACTAGCCTAGCGCCAAGTATACGGTTTTTGCTGTGTCCTCCTCTGTTCTATTCTCCAAACATCAAAATCAAGTCATTTAAGTATATGGTTCTTGCCGATTTTTTCTTAAAAAATCAAGGGTTTTCCCTGTTTTCAAGCTGCAATGGGATTGCAAAGTTTTTTTGAAGTCGTCTTTTTCCATTTGAGACGTGTGACGAGATTTTATTGCTTGCATGAAGGGCACACAATAAAAATAGTGGATTTGTTTGACGGGTTTTAAACCTATATTTTTGCCAATTTTTTCTAATAAAATCATGATTTTTTAGCACCTAGGGTTTTCAAGTGGCTAGGGCACGAATTTTCCAGCATTTTTCATTATAAATCATTTCCAATTTTTTTATAAAATCCTGAGTTTGGCTCACTATTTGGGTTTTGTAATTTTTTTTCCTAAAAATTTCCTTTATTTTCAAAAGCAACAAAATTCACTATTTTCCCTAATTCCAAATTGCGGCAGGGATGGCTTCACTACCCAACATCATGTTGGAAGGCAGCCAAAGGCCCACTACAAAAACTTATAACACCTAGAAAAAGAGGATGCGCATGATCTTCGAATACAACCTTGATCAAATCGTCCTAGGTACAAAATCATGAAGCTGTTATGCTCATTAAGTTATCCATCACAAATGCAATGCTTCCAGAGGTTCCTTCAAGAAAAATCTTTGCTGAGATTTGAAAACACCTACAAGATCTGCATGAGATGTTAGATAAAGTCGAGGCCTTCTTCCTTAAAAATGGTGTTCTCAATCATGATGGACGAGCAAATGTCTTTGCAAGATTATTTGATGAAGATCAA
Organism: Sequoia sempervirens; assembly: GCA_007258455.2. NCBI lineage: Eukaryota > Viridiplantae > Streptophyta > Pinopsida > Cupressales > Cupressaceae > Sequoia > Sequoia sempervirens. Next base: position 25,909 of record VDFB02011083.1, read on the forward strand.
AGACATTTGCAATCAATTGGAAGCCATTGGTCGCAAGATGGAATGAGAAGATATGGTCGTCACGCTGCTGAAAAGCTTACCACAAACATATGAAAAGTTTACAGACACTCAAAATCACGTCTACAATTGTTGACCTAAGGTTTTATGATTTATGTAACAAACTCTCACCATAGGACAAATGGAAGAAGTAGTTTGGTAGCAACAGTGACTCACGGAGTATAGAACAAGCCTTTGCAGCCAAAGCAAGCGGCCTCAGAAGAAAGGTCAACGAAACTTTGATGATACTTCAAAGAATCTAAAAACTATCACGTCATTATTGTGGTAAACTTCGTCACATGAAGAAGCACTACAAAAAGAAATTGGCTAAACAAAAATCCAACTAGGGAGGATCCCAACAAAAGGCTCATGTCGCAAAGCATTTTGAGCAGGAGTCAGCCTTCTTTACTTTCATGCCCATACGAACAACAGATCAGGTCAAGTCTTTTGCATGGTAATGGTATATTGATTTTCAAGCATCTTGGCATTTTACTCACAAGAAGGATTGGTTCATGGAATACACAATTTGCTATAATTCAATGATCTTCAATCGTGGTGAGGAGTATACAGTTGTCGACAAAGGAAATGTTCAGATAACCTTTGGAGGGAAAACACTAATTTTCCTCAATGTATACTATGTTCCGAGCATGGAGCTCACTTTGCTCTCAATGAGTCAAATTATGTGACAATATCCCAAGTTGTGTTGATGTATAGCCGCAGGCCTCTTGCTTCCAGCCGCGATTTTCATAAAGCAATAAATTAAATATAGCTTACAGCTATTTAATTCATTGGAGACGTCTTTTTTGTGAAGAGGCGCTTCACATCGATATTAAATAATATTTGTTAATGAGGCCGACATAAGTGTATGTTCGCCACTTTTCAAAAGGAACACATTGTTCTATTTTGAGGCCGACTTATCTTGAAGGATGAATCGCACCATTTCTCTTGAAGAGGTTGACCTCTTGAATAGAGACACATCTCTTGGGAGAAGACATATTCATATTGTATATATAGGAGTTCACTCTCCATCATTTTAACATATTCATTCAAATTCTATTATTCAAGCAAGTGCGAATCACCTACAACAAAGTTCAATATAGCAGATCGAAGTCATTCTTCAAGAAGATCAATATTATCTTACAAGGAGTTTGATGTTATTTATCTTGAGTTTGCATCAAGTGTGGTGTTGAGAATTCGGCCTTGTGATTGGCCTCATTGTAAAGTGAATTGCTGGTTATTGTTCATTATATAAGGGATATATTGTTGTTGGGTTTTTCTCCCTCAAGTTGGAGAGTTTTCCCAGGGTATCTTGTTGTGTTATTGTGAATTCAATGTTTCATTTCTGGTTATTGCAAATCTGATCTTAAAAACTAACATGGTATCAAAGCGGGTCTAGAAAAGATCAAATCAGATCTGTTTAAGAATTCTAAAGAAGAGTGTGTGAGATAAGGCAGTGTGTAGAAGGTAATTGCTCCTTTACACAATCATGCACGCTGAGCAGAGTATGGGAAATAAGAGATGGTGTGAATCTTCTATGGAGAAGCCGTCAATTACTGAAAGAAGACCGATACCAATCTTTCAACAAGCTGCACAGGTTTCTTGGTCAATTCAGGAGAAGCGAATCAATTGGTTGGCTCGAAAGAAGGAACAATGGTGATTTAAAATCCTCTTGGAGCCTGTCATAATATTTGGAAAACTTAAACATATTAGGAGCTCTAGATTTTATTACTTTCTCAGCCACCATCGGGATTCTTAATAAGTTTGATTAAAGATGTTGATTGGTCATCGAATATCATCTATGTATCACGTCCTCATTGTCACTGGAGTCAAATACACGTCAAGTCATGGTTATTGAACCAAGACACCTGGGCGCAACACAATTGAGAATCAATTATTCTAGACGATCTTTCTGCTGAAGTTTATTGCAGCAGCTACAAGTCGGGAATGGTGATATCTTAAAGTCGAGTGGTCGGGGTTGCGTCAGGAGTGTCATCTCTTAGTGGGAATTGAAACTCTTTTCCTTGGCTGTCGTGGGAATCGGAACTTGGAGGTTATTTGAAGAATTTAAAAGGGGCGATATTATATGAAGAGATCAATCATATGAAGTCACCTTCATAATTTATTTGTGAAGAAGAGCCATGCTTGCTAACACTGTTGTCGAAATTGTCTGGAGTTTATTAAGCCATCACAAATCTGGAATTGCTCTTCGATTCTTTGGAAGCTATGAATAAGTCAAAGGGAGTTTTCCAAGACAAAAGAATCATTTCTTTAAAGACTTTCGGGAACATTTATTGTTATTACCAAGTCTGGAAACAATAGAGTCTATCGGGCTCATGATTGCAGTAAGAGTTATGAAGTCGGCATAGTGCAGAGGCTTCATTGTAATCATTGAAGACTTAGATTGAAGTCATGCACATTTCGGGCCTTTAAACTCTGAGACTACAACGACATCCCTTGTTTGTGTTTAGTTGATGTAATCGAGATTTAAATGAGCTCCAGTATCCGGCATGTCATTTGATACCAATTCATGCAATCTGGAGATTTCACAATACTGTGTCAGGAAGAAACGGGATTAACAAAGAAGTTGTTAATTGCCTTCCGAGAAGATTGGGCGAGCATTCACACATGCGGCATGAATCTTTATTGTTGTTGCTTTAATTGAGAATATTACGCGAAGTGGTGGTAAAATTAATTGATGTATTAACAATGAGCAAGGCATTTCGATAAATAGTTTACAAGATTTACAAAGCTGGAAAGTTTCTAAAAGAAACTCGAATAAGATCGAGGAGGCGATCTTATCTCTATCACTGACATATTTTACAATATTGGGCATTAATAAATAAATAAGCATTATTTAATACCCTCCTGTGCTCAATCTATCCTTCCCCACCAAGATGCCCACGAATTTTACAAACTTATATAAATGTGACGACTTGGTGAGAATATGCTGTCGATCCTGTCGGAACATCGGCAAAATTTGAATTGTCGTCTTCAACCAACTTAGAATGAAATGACGGTGAGTTTCCACATGCCCAGTTGGCTCATGGAAGACGGATTCTTGTAGAGTTGGCTCCCACGGTATCACAGAACAAGGGAGTCGGACCTGCATGAGATATTTGCATATCTGCAAGCATCCAGCGAAACCAAACTGCCTCACATGCTGCTTTTACTGCTCCCCGATACTCTGCTTCTGTCGAGGAGAGAGCCACTGCCTGCTGCTTCTTACTAGTCCATGTGACTGCACCGGATCCCAAACTGAACACATACCCAGATGTTGATTTCCTGTCATCAACTGAACCTGCCCAATTTGAATCTGTGAACCCACTGAGTTTAGGATCGTGACTCCGAGTGTACAAGAGTCCAAAATCAGGAGTGCCCTTCACATAACGCAGCACATGCTTCGCTGCTACCCAATGATCAGCCTTGGGGGCTGTCATGAAGCGTGATATGTAGCTCACTGCAAAACTCAAGTCAGGTCTAGTAGCAGCAAGATAGATGAGGTTGCCTACTAGTTGCTTGAACAATGTTTCATCTACCATAGGTGAATCGGACTTAGCTGACAACTTAAGCCCCTTTTCCATGGGTGTGGAGGCAGGTTTGCAATCCTGCATTCGGAACTTATCTAGAAGACTTTGAGCATACTTGGACTGGAAGATGAAAATGCTGCTCTGCATGCCTTGAACCTCAACACCCTAAACAATGTCACGGGGAGGCCCAAATGCTGTCATGTCAAAGTTTTGCACAAGTCACATTTTGATCTCATTGATCAAGTAATGTGAGCTACCATTAATGATCAAGTCATCCACGTAGACAACAACAAGCAAGATCTCATTACCGGTATTCTTGACATACAGGTTCGAGTCAGATGGACACCTCTGAAAACCATGATCTGTGAGGTACGTGTCAATCTTAATGTACCAAGCTCGAGGAGCCTGTTTCAGGCCATAGAGTGCCTTGACCAATCTGCACACCTTCTGTTCTTGACCAGCAACTTTGAAACCTGGAGGCTGCGTCATGTATACTTCCTCCTTCAACTCACCGTTGAGGAGCGCGCCTCTTCACATCCCATGTCGATGGACCTTCCAACCAAATTGGTACGCTAAAGGCAAGGACTGGCCATTATGGTACTCATTTTGTTTTGTAAGAACAAAAGGTCTCCTCATAGTCAATGCCTTCTTTCTGTGAGAACCCCCGTGCAACCAAATGAGCTTTGTACTTGTCAAGGGTTCCGTCAACTTTGTACTTCACCTTGTACACCCATTTGCAGCTAATGGGCTTCTTCCCTGGAGGAAGATTGGAAAGTACCCAAGTGTGATTCTTCTGAAGACTCTGGTATTCTGATTCCATTGCCTTTTCCCACTTAGGTATCCCTTTTGCCTCTGAATATGTCTGAGGCTCATAAACATTGTGAATGTTGGCCATGAGAGCAAAATTCACTGTAGACTGCTGTTTGCTCTTGTTTCTGGATGATCTACCCTCAATGAGCTCATCGGCCGCGAAGATCGCGATAGTCTTAGCCCACCATTTTGATTGGGGTAGATGTGCCAACATCGGATGCATGAGGAGAATTTGCTTGGATGCGGTTGTGGATGCAAAGGAGCGAGGTTCCAGCGAGGGGATGTTCATTATCATCTGGAGGAAACTCAGGTTGAGCATCATCAAAGACTAGGTCTTCGTCATCCCTCCCATCAAGTGGACCTAATGGAAGTCGGACACTCATATCAGGACCCTGTAGAGGCTGATCCTCTGAATGTTGAACAGGTGAGGAAGAGTGAAATGGACCTCGTTCCTCATCAAAGACAACATCTCGACTGAAGATAAGACGATCAGTGTCTATATCAATCAGCCTATATGCCTTGTGATTGTCACTGTACCCGGTGAACATGAGTTTCTGGCTTTTGGAGTCTAGCTTAGTGCGCTTGGCCTCTGGAATCCAAACATACACAAGGGAGCCAAAAACTTTCAAATGACTGATCCTAGGTTTGCGACCAGACCAAACTTCCTCAGGAGTCTTCCCTTTAACAGCATGAGTGGGTGACCTATTAAGGAGATAGGCTGATGTATTGGCTATACACCCAAAGCGAGTAGGAACACTCTACGTATTTACCTTGCATGGAAGCGAAAACCATCTCTCAACAATGGAAATGCGATTCGTCGGCTCTACAACACCGTTTCTTTGTGAGTGTAGAGGGTGTAGGTTAGCGGCGTTTTATCCCATGAGTATCCACGAAGTTGGAGAATGCACTAGAACATAATTCTCCCCATTATCTAACCTAAGAGTTATAATACTAGAACTGGACTCTTTTTCAACCAAGGCCTTAAACTTATGAAATACATTAAAAACCTCTGATTTCTGTTTAAGAAAGTACACCCACATTTTCCTACTATAAACAAAAAAAAAAAGTAGAAAGTACTTGCAACCAGTTACAGAAGAAATAGACATAGGGCCACAAATATCAGCATATGAGTAATTGGGGAAATTTACCTTAGAAGCCAGCCAATCGCCATCCTTAGGCGGTGTGCGTCTTCTGACGACAAACACCACAAGCGCGATCTTTGATGCAGATATCGAGGTAAGCCATCTAAAGTCCCTCGAGCAAGGCGAGAGATAGTACTGCGTTCAAATGCCGGTACATTTGGTACCTTAAAGGCAATTTGAATGTAGAAACGCTAAGGCTAACTCTGGAGAATCACCAGTGTCCACAAGCCTGTAAAGGCCATGATCCTCTATCCCAACGACCACCGTTGTGCGAGTTTCTCGATCAACAATCGAACATCTATGCGAGCTGAATACCACATCCATCTGGGGAGAATGCCGCATGATCTGACTGACTGAGAGAAGATTGAGCTCGATATCAGGTACATAATACACATTGAGGAATATGAGATCCCTCTCGCCAAACTAAACCTGAACAGTGCCTGTGCCGACAACTGTGTATTCCTCACCTCCTCCAAAGATCGAGTCGATTAAAGGGAAAATCGTGAACCAATCGCCTATGTGAAATGGCGTGAAACACGGAATCTATATACCATGAGAAGGGATTTGACATGAATTAGCGGGCCTCTTTGCCATGAGTGCATAAAACGCAGACTCCTTCTGCTCAGAGTGCTCGGCGACATTCGCTTTCTGCTGAAACCCTCCCTGCTTCTTTTGCTCAGAAGCCAAACGAGCACGGCAATCCTTCTTGATGTGGCCAAATTTATGATAGTAGTTACACTGAACATTTTTCTTCTTCGGACTGGTTTGACTGGAGCCTTTCTGCTGTGAAGGCTGACCTTTTCCTTGATGCCGGATGGGTTTGGCTGCAAAAGCACATTCGATGAAGAGGATGATTCAACACTCACCGGTACATTTGTCTCCGGCGATCCCTCTTAGCGGAGATGGTACTGCAGTCGGAAACTTGAGAGTCAACATTACTTGAGGCGTAATGAAGTCTCTATGAAATGTTCATAGGACTTCGGTAAACTCTTCAGGGTGATCACAACCATGTCTTCCTCCTCCATTTTCCGACCAATCGCCTCCAACTGATCTCTGATCTCCTGGATTTTATTCAAGTGCGCTTGCAGAGTTGTCTTCTCATCTATCATGATAGAAAACAGCATATTCTTCAAGAAAAACGCACGGCTTTTGTCGGAAGTTTCATGCATATCCTTCAAGTGATCCCAGATCTCCTTAGCTGATTTTCGCAGTGGAATCTGAGGGAGCTGATCATCAGTAACCGAAAGCTTAATAAGCATGACGGCTTCACGATTCTGCTCATCAAATTTATCCTGAGCCTTACCCGCCGCTTCAGGACGAGTAGCGTTGCCGAGGATCATCTGATCAAGGCAGCGGTATTCAAAAATTGTTAACATCCGCTACTTCCAGGTGTTGTAATTTTTACCATTAAATCTCTGACTGCCTTCCAGCATTAAATTGCTTAAACTGGCCATCTTCACGCTTTTCGAGGCACGAAAAATGAAGTCTTGAGAAAGAAGGCGATGCAAAACTTCGAGCCACCGAATTCCAATCTCTGCGAGCGAAAGGCCCGGTCGAGATGAGGGAGGGCGCAGAAAGGGCGAGTGCGGATGGCACAAAATTTGAGGCGCGAGCTTGATGCACCAGAAAGTCCGAGGAATCAGCAGTTGAGTTCTCGAAAAACCCATCGAGAATCACATGTCAGAAAAATTTTTCTAACTTATGATGAAGAAGATATAAAGACAAAACCCTGATGCGACCAATTTTCTTGAGGAAAATGGAATGATAATGCTGGAAAAATGCGTGAAACTTTCTCGAGGAAATCCACCATAAATGGATTGATCAAACAAATGCCGTTACCGGCCCGGAAAATGTAACGCGTCTCAATAATAGTGAAGAACAGCGGCGAAATGCTTTCCTGAGAAATCGCGATATGGCGGTGAGGAAGGCTAATCACAAAAATTCTTGACGATGAAAGAGGAACCACCGCGGGTCGTCTTGGCGAGGAAAAACAACCGAGGAAAAGGCGTTTCCGGAAAAATCGATCGAAAGCAGCGGGCAAACAAAGCGAGCTTCTTCATGAGAAAGTATGCCCGAAGCCTCGGAAAAACGGCGGGCCTAAGGCTGATTCCGGCTAAAGAAACCACGATAAAAAGAGTCGAAGATCGTGTGCTCATAAGCGTCCGCGAATTTTACAGAAAAATGCCCACGAAAAATCTTCAAGCACAAATCTTCGAAATTCAGACGCCCAAGAATTGCAAAAAAAAAAATTTCCACTGAAAAAAATTCCAGAATTATAAAATTTTTAAAAAACAATTATTTCGAAAAATTTAAACAAAATAATTTCAAAAGAAATTATTAATTTTGAAAAGAATAACACACGAGCTCTGATACCATATGCATAAGTAATTGGTAAATTAGTGATGTATTAAGAATGAGGCAAGGCAGCTCAATAAATAGTTTAAGATTTACAAAGAAGCTGGAAAGTTTCACAAAAACTCGAATGGAAGAGCGATCTTATCTATCTTCGTAACATTTTACAATATTGAGCATTAATAATAAATAAATAAAAGCATTATTTCCCAATTGAGAAGAGGCATGTTGGAAGTTTATGAAGGCGTGATTACATCAAGGCAGCGGTCTGTTTGGTGTTCTGAAGCATCTATCTCACTTGCGGGAATTTTCTTGAATTTCTTGTGGAAATTGTCAGATCTTTTTATATCTTGTCTGAATGCCAACAGTGAACAGAAAATAAAGAAAGCAACGAGGCGTTTTCAGACCATATTGGGAGTTGCCTAGAGTTCAGTGTCTCTTTGAAATTACCCCTATCATATTGTCTTGAGATTTTGCGCTTTATTCCAGTGGAGTTTATCTTTTCTCTATTTACGCCAAAACATTGGAGCCTAGAAGTCATTGGCATGGGAGACATCATGTATTTTGTACTAGCAGAATGACATTTGATGTGTTGTGTCTGGAGACGTCTAGAGGAGGCCTCTATATTCAAATAGTCACAGGAGTTTGTTAAAATGTTCTGGAGCTGTAGGGTTTGCTTCATGCAAATACAGGGTATATCATCGGGCGATGATGATGGTTGTCAGGAAGAGAAAAATCGCTGCAACAAAATCAATAAAGAGATAAGTATTTTTCCTTGTTGTTTGTACCTTTGAAATTACTTTTGTCTAGGCTGAAATTCAGTCTGTTGAGTTGTGCAGATCTGACATCGATCATTTGATCATGTGAATAGTAAAGGTCGTGGGCTCTTTCTTGAATAGTGATTGCTGGTATAAAATCCCTTGGTGATACCATTCACTCATTGCAAGTTGTTTCATGCTAGCTGTGAAAATTTCTGAGTGTGACTCAAAGATGAAAGGAGAACTGCAATTTCGATTGTGATTGGTTGGTCACATCGATACCTTTCTCTATGTGTATGGACTGTGATGCTGCCTTGAGAGGCCTGGTTCTATATTGAATATGCTGGCTGCATAATGTATCTGAGAAATCTGAGTTGAGCAGATTGTCTTTTGTTGTGCTGAGATTAGCACTTTCGAGAGCAGTAAAGATGGAAGAAAGATATATCAGAATCAACAAAGATAAGTCCTATTGTTTCTTTAATTGATTTTTCTCATGATATTTGCTACATGCTTCTCTCGTAGTTTGTAAACTATTATTAATCTTTTTTTTAAAATGCAGATTGGATCAAGAAGCAAATGAATGATGAATTAATTATTTGAGATTACTTAAGGAATTCAAGGGAGGAAGAGCTTGAGGCATCCTATGAGGAAGCAATGCAGACTGAAAACTAGAGACACAGCTTGCTGCCATAAAGTTGAGTTGGTGACACATAACTATAGTCATCTCTCGAGGGCGCAAGGCCGGGTCTACCTTGATGGAGAATTTGCATCAGCATGAAGATTGAGAAAGATGAAGATACTAAAAGAACCACTACTGATTGTCATTATGTTCAGTTACTTTGAAGAGGAAATGACATTCAAAGGGCGTCAAATTCCGAGGATTCAAGGCTTGAGTTGTGAGCATGTCCTGAAATAGGATTAAGGTTTTGAGATCAGTTATGGAGGGGAGTTCACTTCCAGAAGACTTCTTTGCAATCTCTGAGGCAGGGATCAAGAGGGAGTTATGTGACTCACTGAGAAGAAGTGAAGGTTGCAGTGTTGCAAGGCCAAGTGCTAAATCCTTGAAAGACCTCTTCAGCAGTTGAGAACAGAATTGCACAAGTCAGTCATCTGGATTTGATATTGGTAACTCCACAAACCTATTCAGAATAGAGTGATATGTGATGAGGTCAAGGAGGACAGTCCTAAACTCTCTACAGTGCCAGAGGTGTGTGTTGGAAACCATTTCTCTAAAACAAGCATTGTAGGCAATCTTGGACAAGGAGGTCAGAAGGTTGATGCAAGTATTGGAAGCTTCAGAGGGAGTTACATCATCATGAAGATTTGTGTTACTGCATCTTTCTCTATGAGAGAGAAATTTGAGGTGAAAGCCCTTGTTACTGCATCTTTCTCTGTGCGAGAGAAATTTGAGGTGAAAGCCCTTATTACTACATCGTTCTCTGTGAGAGAGAAATTTGAGATGAAAGCCCTTGTTACTGCATCTTTCTCTATGAGAGAGAAATTTGAGGGGAAAGCCCTTGTTCCACCCTTTGGGAGTAGCCATGGTGGATGTCATGTTTAGTGACTCCATGACAACATCACGTTGAGAGACTTCGTGATGATTTTCTTGTACTTGTATTTATCCACCCTCTGGGAGTAGCCATGGTGGACATCATGTTGAGATGACGACATCACGTTGAGTGACTCCGTGATGGGCACTTGTGCACATGTTCTTTTCCATACATGGGAGTAGCCATGATGGACGATATCATGTTGAATGACTCCGTGATGGACTCTTCTCCACATATGGGTGTAGCCATTGTGGGTGTCATGTTGAGAGACTCCATGACCTTGGATATCTGGAAGTATTCCTCCCTAGCTAAGAGGGAGTGTTGATGTATAGCCGTGGGCCTCTTACTTCCAGCCGCGATTTTCATAAAGCAATGAATTAAATATAGCTTTCAGCTATTTAATTTATTGGAGACGTCTTTTTGTGAAGAGGCGCTTCACATAGATATTAAATAATATTTGTTAATGAAGCCAACATAAGTGTATGTTCGCCACTTTTCAAAACGAACACATTGTTCTATTTTGAGGCCAACTTATCTTGCAGGATGAATCGCACCATTTCTCTTGAAGAGGCCGACCTCTTGAGTAGAGACGCATCTCTTTGGAGAAGACATATTCATATTGTATATATAAGCGTTCACTCTCCATCATTTTAACATATTCATTCAAATTCTATTGTTCAAGCAAGTGCGAATCACCTACAGCAAAGTTCGATATAGCATATCAAAGTCATTCTTCAAGACGATTAATATTATCTTATAAGGAGTTCGATGTTATTTATCTTGAGTTTGCATCAAGTGTGGTGTTGAGAATTCGGCCTTGTGATTGGCCTCATTGTAAAGTGAATTGTTGGTTATTGTTCAATATATAAGTGATATATTGTTGCTAGGTCTTTCTCCCTCATGTTGGAGGGTTTTCCAAGGGTATCTTACTGTGTTATTATGTTCATTGTTTCATTTCTGGTTACTGCAAGTCTGATCTTAAAAACTAACAAGTTGGACGTCATTTTCAACACGCACAAGTGCCATATTGTTGACAAGGAGTCCAAGAAAACCATCGCAGTTGGCATAGAAGATCATGGTTTGAATCGGCTTGTTGACACTAGAGAGGTTCAATAGCATGCATTGGTTGCAAACAGTTCATCTTTTGTCAACACTCTTTGGAATTAGAGTGATGGACATCTCAACCTATCTTACCTCTCTCAATTGGCTTGAGCAAATATAGTAGAAGGTACATGAGATCCAGTAGCAAATACAAGGTGTTTACAAAGCTTTCCAAGGAAGGAAGTAGCACATATCTCTGTTTTCAGAAGGAGAGGCTTGGAGAGCACAAAGGTTCCTTCAGTCGGTTCATGCAGATGTATGTGGACCAATAAATACTGCATCGGTCACTGGTGCCAGGTATTTTATCTTGTTTACAGATGATTACAGTAGGAAAATATGGGTGTTTTTCCTAAAAAATAAAATCGAAAGTGTTTAAAGAATTTTAGAAGTTGAAGTGCTTACTAAATAAAGAGTAAGGATGTGCAATCATAACTCTTAGGTCTTATAATGGGGGTGAATTTTGTTCCAACGAATTCACTAACTTCAGTGCTAAACATGGTATTAAATGCCAATTCACAACACCCTATACCACCCCTCAACATAATGGTGTAGTTGAGAGGAGGAATCATACTATTACAAAGATGGCTCGATGCATGTTGGAGAACCGGAGTGTTACCAAGAAGTTTAGGGGGGAGGCAATTTACAGTGCAGTATACCTTCCCAACAAGTCTCAACCACAAGCAATGAAAGAGAAAACACCAGAGGAAGCATGGTCTAGGAGGAAACCAAGAATTAACCACCTTAGCTTTCTAGTTCTACTATCTGAATTCCAAATGCCAAGAGAACGAAACTTGACTCCAAGAGCCAAACGTTGATGATCATAGGATACAATGACAATTATAAAGCCTAAAAGTTGATTGATTTGGACACTGATCATTTGACATTCAGCGGGGATGTTATGATAAATGAAGAAGGTGGACCTTTTAAGCTCTCTTTTGGCATCAAGATTTCTATAGATCAACCTCTGAAGGCTAAAGACTTAGGTATCCAACTTCCATTAGCTACACCTAAAGGGGGGGCCGGGGGACTCTAATAATTAAGAACATGCAAAATCTCTAAGACAAGTAACAATACCTATACCAGATAAGTTTCTTCAAGAGAACTTGCATCAACATCCAAATGATATAGTACCAAGTGGCCAACACATGATGACCACACTGATTTGGATGGAGAGTGTTCTACAAAGAAACCTGAGTGGTGGGAATAACTCATTGGTGATGTTCAAGATAATGAAATGGTCAAGGGTTGATCATCCTGAGGCAATGAAATCATCCATCTAGTTGTTTATGTGGATGATATTATCATTACAGGTAGTGGGGCACATTTCACTGAGCGAATTAAATGGAATTTGAGCAAGACTTTTGATATGACAAACTTAGGCGTCCTACATTATTGCCTAGGTGTAGAGGTTTGCTAGACAGGTGGTGGTATTTTTATTTCTCAATCTAAATATGTCAAGAGGTTATTGTTTATGTAAACCCTAGTAGCAAATATAACTTCATCAAACATAAAATTACAATCTATGCTGCTAATAATTTTGGCTTTAGTTTTAATGTTGTTACTAGCCTTATCTATAAGTTGGACATCAAGGCTGGGAAAATTAAAGTTCAATCCCATTTGGAGGCAAAAATATTTCCAAAATCCCTAATATTAGCTTGGAGTTTCTAGATTTGACCATGTACATATTTTTCATCAACATTTAAGATCATTCTCCATCATCCATCATAAGGATGAAGATATCCAAACAAGAGGAAAACGAAAAACAAAATTTCTTTTGTAGCTATCTCCATCCTGATTATGGATCATGGAATGTGATCTAAAACATTCGTGGAAAAATACTTACATGGTCAAATCCAGAAACTCCAAACTAATCAATCTCATTTGTTCAGTGTTCAATTTTATTTTTCTAATCTTGTTGTTGTATGTAGGGAGCACCAGCATCTTAAAAAAAAAAAAATCAAATTCCCCTTGCCTATCAATTGCCTATTATGCTAGGGCCCGCCGCACCTTTCATTATTCTTATTTCTGTTAAGACTCGCCAGATTTCTTTTGGGCATTGACATCCTTCTCATTAATATTTATGGCTAGAAGTTTATAATCAAAGGCATTTGAAATGTGGACATGTCATCTGTCTGGCTCCATCTACTCTTGGCTGACAACTTCTGGCTACATTGAAGTTTCCTTTTATTGTTGTTAATATGAAAACGAATCTATTATACACAGCATGACTATACAAGCCTAAAGACCATGGAAAACCTCACACAGTCTAGTGTCTGAGATGGAAATGTCAGTTACATTATTTTTTGCGCTTCAGATATAGTTAGCAATATTTAACAATTTTGCTCGTCCAAAACGGATCATGGGTCCTACCTTTAAGGCTGATGACAACCAATTATACTCCTTTATGATGGGTATAGAAAGAAAAAAATACGTATACTAAGAACTACAATGAATAGGAGGAACAAAAGATTGCAGTACAGCAATATTTTTAAAGCCTTCCTCCTTATCTGAGGACAGATAGATATTAGTAATAGGATAATATAAATTATGTTCTTACTCCCAGCTGTTTGTAACAAGTAGAGTGAAGTCAGAGGCTATTGGTATGAGATGATTGGCCCTGTCAGGCCGCTTGACAGTCTATGCCTTTTAAGGTAAGGCTGCAATCTAGAATTGAGGAATAATGATCATGTTTTGAGTTGCAATTTCTTCCATTATGCATTGTGTTTTATGTGTGTGGCTACAAGGAGCAGGATAACATTCATTTGCCTCCCTCTCCTTGATTTGCATCATTAGACAAGCAACTAGAAGTACAAGCAAAGCAAATCAAGGACAAACAAACAAGCATAAGGATATTGAAAAAAAATTAAGACTTGAAGCTCTCTATGGATAGTGTTCCATGGTTTTCCTTCAAAGTTTTATTGGTTGGATAATGTTCTTCGTTATCCTTGGTTAAAATCTACGGGAAAAATAAACATTAATGTACAAAAGAAGTTCATGAAGATTTGGTATAGATGGAAAAACGTTACATTACAGAATATTACACATAACGAAAACCAAAGGAAAGTCAAGGTACAGCAAGTTGAAGAAGCTACTTAAC
>VDFB02011084.1:0-44140 GCA_007258455.2 Sequoia sempervirens
AATGGATTTGGTTCTCTTCCATCTTTGAGGACAAAATCCCTCATAGGTTTGTAGTTTCGAAATTGCAAGATATTCCCTAGCTAGATTGTGGTGTGACTCCAACCAGCAATCACCATTGGAGCTGATTTGAAGTTTCAGTTTGGGTTTTTTAGTATGGACTATTTTGATGTGTTTTAGGCTTTTAGCATTGTATTTTGGTGTGATTCCTTTTCAGATTGCAATGCGTTGAGTGTGGAGTTTGGAGCGCTTTTAGGGGGCCATACCATTGTTGCTATTTGCAACAACTAAAGTTTTAGACCTACAAATGTCTAATATACCCTTTCTAGAATAGTGATACACTTTTTCATGAGTTTTGGTGTGAGTTGGCATTGCTGTTTGAGTGCTAATATAGTTGTTGATCATTTTGGTACATTGGAGGTAGCTAGGTGAAATTTCTTTAGTCATCTATCTGACTGTCGAGACTGCTGCAGCGGTTTCAGACTTATATCAGACTTCCATTTGCCATATTCTAAGGTATATTTTCTATTGTGATGCTGGGTGGTTAGTTTCCTGAGATGGGGGTTCATTTGGGGTGCTTTAATAGCTTCATATCACATTAATATTTGTAACAACAGATATGTATTTGATTTGGAATGAATTGTAAGAGCTAACATTGTAACATTGGGTGGTAGTACCACTAGTGATCTTGCTCTTGTTACTTGTTACTTATCCCACTACGTAAGCGGCTCTTATTACTCACCCCACTACATAATTGGCTCTTGTTACTCACCCTACTGCATAAGTGGCTTTTTGGTACTCACTCACCACTTAAAAGTGCAAGAGTTGTTTATTGGTTGTACTCACCGCTGAGAAGTGGAAGAGCTTACTTTGCATTTCTTTATTGTATATGCTTTCCCACTGCAAAGTGGATGCCTAGCTAAACCCATTGGATAAGTGGATGTTACTTTCAGCTGCTCATTTCAAGTATAATTGTAATCCTGTACACTATATGCTTTCACCTCGCCCACATTGGGAACTCTAATGCCCCCTTCTTAGTAGCCACTCAGGATGATCACGTAGCCTTTTTAATTCTCAAAGGCTAGAGGTGAATTTAGGGAATCCTTTACTTAATTATTTAATATTGCCTAAAGCGTCAAGTTAAATTCAAAAAAAGGTAATATTAAGTAATTAATCAAGGTGGGTGATAAAGTGACTTTAAGTGAAATATTTAAAAAGGTACTTTATTAAGTCACTTTATATTATTCGAGCGGGAAATTAATTGGGGAAATATTAAAGACAAAAAGGAGCTCATTTCTCTCATTTTGGATATTATTTTCTCACTTCAATTTAGAGAGTTTTTCAAAGGCTTTTCAGGTCTGTGGGTTTAGCAAGTTGTGTTATTTCAAACACTTATGAACAATGTATAAATAACTATTTTTGTGCAAAGGGATTTTGCTTCGTTCATGCAAGGTCTCATCTTAGAGAACATTGTGCTTAACGTCTCCAAGAGAGGACAAATGTAAGGTCTCATCTTAGGGAGCATTTTGCTTAACGTCCCCAAGAGAGGACAAATCAACGAGATATCACTCTCTCGGAGGAAATCAAACCCAATGACACCACCAAGAAAAAGGACACGTCACATGAAAGAAGAAAAATCACTCATAAAATGTCAAAAGATGTGTCGATGTATGCCCCCACTTTAAAGGAATCGCTACACCGTGTGTGAGCAATTACTTTAAAGTAGCCAAATGTTTGGTGCTAAGACATGAGAGTGTAATGTCCCCTTTTTCATGAGCGATGGAGTTTAGAGGAATTAGCCTATTCCTGATCCTCGTAGGCTAGTGGAGCTTGATAAGATGGTCATTTGGCAGAGACCTAGTTGATTGGTTGGCCCGTTTCGTGATTCAATTTACATATGGAGGTGTTCTAATGATTTCTTAATATGTTTCTATTTTTAGAAACCTCATGTTATAAAGTAATGTTATGTTTGCACTTTATGTTATGAATAATTATTTAATTATAAAGTGCAAATAATAAAATAATAAAATAAAAGAAAATAATATTCCTTCTAGAAGATGACTTGGGGAAGTTCTAGAAGGAGGCCGACCTCTTGATGAAAAAGTATAAATAGACATCATGGGCCTCATTCTCATCATTCAGATTTAATGTTGTTGTTGATATTGGATGTTTGATGGTTGTGAAGCCTAGGGTTTTTGCAGTTATCTTTGGCCATTGAGAACAAAAACTCTCAATTGGTGAGCAATTTTGAGGGTGTGAAATATCACTTGAATTATTGCAGCTGGGAGAAAGTTGCTTCAGACTTTCTATTTGAGCTTCATTGTAAAAACTTAGTGGCCTTTGGCCAAGTTTTTGTGTGGTTTGATTTGAGGAATTGTTGAAGACATTTTGGTGATCAAAGTCTTCATCTTTTGGCAATGCTAGGGTTTGACTCGCAGCATTCTTCATTTCCAGAAATTTTGGTATGATATCTTTCAGTCACATAAGTCTGCATATTAGAGCCATAGACATACATTCATATTATCATTTTGTTAGATACTTTTGGATGGTATTTGAGCATTGGAGTTTCTTTAGTTTGCCTTCAAGGGAGATTGATTGCAGCTAGTATAATCTGTTTATATAGCATCCATTTAACAGTCAAGTGGCAACCACTTAGTGCCACAATTTTGTGAAGGGAGCATCTAAAAATTCATAAATAATTCAAGGTGGATGCGTGGGGTGTCTAGGAAGGATATTACTGCCATTTGAAGGTCATAGGTTGATACTCCAAGGAGAATCGAATTATTTATTGTTGACTGTCCATTAAATCGGTGTGATTTCTCCAAGCTGGGCGCACTAGGAAAGAGGACGATTTTGGGAGAAAAGAGCATATTAAAATCTGAAAATATTCAGGGATGTTCATTGAACATCTAGAAGACATAGTCCGCTATTTTGGAGGGTCAAGACAGTCATATTTGTGAAGAATCGAATTGAAGGATAAGTCTGATGCAAATTACAGTCATACTGTAACAGTGCTGAGAACCCACATTTTGCTCTTGATTGGTAAATACTACATCGATTTGGCTTGGGACTTGATTCGCCCCATTGCTAGTGTTTTGGTGATGGCGTTTGGAGCTTGATCGGATGGTTGATGGCTGTGTATAATTTATGGCAAAAGGATTCAAATCAGAACAGAGGCAACTTGGTTTCTAGTTGTAAGAGCAACATTTCATCATATACTCCCTCAGCACAAATTCTCCAGGTTTCTCTATCAGCAATGTCTTTCAATTAGTTGGCATTTCATCATGCATATTTGCATTGTAACAATCAGTCATTCATAGCTGCATTATTTAGTCAATATTTGCTGTTGTAGGAGATTTGCTGTTGTAGGAGATCATTCATTGTAATCAGACTTTGGCATTGTAATTGGACATTGTTTGTGAAGCCAAGAGTCTTGGCTATCTATCTAGCATTGTACTCAAACTGTCATTCAATGAAGGAGCTATAAGTTATATGCCAAATGCTTGATGTAATCTTCATGCTGATTAGAGTATTAGTTTGCACGCCAATTGTTTGACAAAATGTCAATTGGCTGTAGGTGCATAATTTACATGTAGAAATTATATATATGCATTTGAAAAGGCAAAAAGAGTCATATATGCATATAGATTATTGTTTAGACAATCTAGAGTCTTATTGCAAGCATTCTTATTGATGTTAAGTTAAAGAAAGTTTCATTAAGGCAAACTTAAATGTTATATCAGTCATATGACCTTTGTATGCAAAGTGTTTGACAAAATTACTAAGGCCAAAAATCAGAAGTTTTCAATCAGATTTGAGCAAGGCTCATTACAGTGGTATCAGAGCGGTTTCCTGCCAGCCTGATTGGGTTATTTCAAGATCAAGTTTCAGCTACCAGCATGGCTTTAACAAGTGAAAGGGATTTGGAAGAAAGAATTTACAACACAGGGAAGAAATTAGAACATCTATCTCAGCAAAAGGAGGTTCTTCTAAGCACTTTGGAGGAGTTAGAGACTTGTCTATGCATAGTTTATCAGTCACATTCTGATGTTATGGAACTAGCTTTGTCTCCAGCAGTGCATTGCTTGGTTAAGCCACAACTTATGAGACATCATGATGAGGTGGTAAGACTTGCAACCATCTCTTGCATTAGTGAAATTATGAGGATAACAGCTCCTATTGATCCTTATGACAGCCATATTATGAAAGAGGTACTTCAAATCATGGTGGCAATTTTCAAAGGTTTGGATGACATCAAAAATCCTTATTTTTCTAAGAGGGTAAAACTACTTGAAGTATTTGCAAAGTTCAGATTTGAAAACATTATGTTATCCATGGATTGTGTTGATGACATTCGCAAGATGTTTCATATATTTTGGAATGTTATCGATGAGGTTCATCCTAGTTGCGTGCTCACTTCAATGCAATCCATCATGTCTTCAGTTTTGTATGAGGATGATGCAATTCCTAAGCTCGTGACAAATGATCTATGGGCTGTTTGGAAAGGTGAGCAAGATGTGTCACCCATGGCACATGAGTTGTTAAGAAGTTTGGTTGAACAATTTAAGGATAATGATACTTCACCTATGGTTTCATCTTCTTTTCAAGAGGAGAGCATGCAATCATCCGATGTTTCAATTGAGCAAGATGATGATGAGGACAGGAAGCAGCACGAGTCCTCTCATTTTCAGACACCTATTCAAGTCACTGCTGATTTGACAGATGGAATTGGTGTTGACCTACTTGCAAATCGACATGAGAGCATTCAGGACTTTGCGGAAAAATTATATTAGGCACAGTTAGAGGCTTCTTCATGTGAGGTTCAAGCTAGAGATACTCCGCATGGTCTACACAGTTTGAGGAACCAGCTAAAGGTGAATGAGGATGGGATCGTGGAAGCTCTATCTCATCATGATAGGATGCATAAGATGATTGAAAATCACCTTTGGGCGGTTCAGCTTGAGAGAAGACAAAAGGGAGTTGTGGCAGAGTCTTCTCATGATAGCTTGCAGGAGATCAAAGAAGGCATGGGAGGGATGAAATCAAGTTATTTACACCTTCTTTCAAACCGTGACCACCTTCTTAACCTTGTTGGGATCTATTCAGATGCCTTGATGAGGAAAGAGGAGGAAGTTGATATGCTTTCTCAGGAGCTTATGGTCACTAGGGATTCTTTGGTGAGCACTCAATTAGCACTTCAGGATTCAGAGCATTCCTTCTGGGTAGCCAGGACACTTGTAGATGATAGCAGTATGAGTTCACCTAGTGTTCACACTCAGAACATAGATGCAGTGTTAGGTGGTGGTGTAGACACATCAGTGTCGGCGGGAGATTCAGGTGCTAGTGGAGTTTTGAGAACTAATATTTTTTTCGGTACTCTGGAGGCTAACATTGGTCAGTTGAATCAGAAGGAGATGATTCCTTCTAGGACTTTCACGTTGGGTTTTGGTATTGATTCAGCACCTTGCCAGGCAATAGATAGCATCCATGATGAGGGCGAGACTGTAGATGGCATTCATGGTGATGTTGTTGCACAACCAACTCATCCTATTATGAGTTGTAAGCCTTCTTCTGAGGATGGAAATAATGGATGGAATACACTTGATCATTCGGGTATTCCATTAGCTCAGTCAGGAGAGTTTCACCTCAATTGCATCTTAAGGTATGCTCATCAGTTTGATTTCAGCCCACGTGTTCAAGATTCGACAATGACTTTGATGACACAGAGAGGTGGGTGGAATAAGGAGTGTTCTAGTCGGCTCGGATATGATTTGTTTCCGACCTCGGATGATGATTCCGAGTTTTGCAGGTCTTCTACTTTGTTCTCTCATGATGATTATCATTTGATTCAGGACTTGGTGACTTGCTGCGTTTTGGAGATGGGAGGTATCAGAGTGGCACAATGGGAAGCAATGGGTGGTGATTTTCCAACAGTATGGGCGCATCAGATTTATCATCACAGTTTTGGGGTTGAGTTGATTCAGCAGGATGTGCTTGTGTTACAAGAGTTGTTTGGTGATGTTTGGGACATTACACAGATTTTCACTTGGGATCCAGGTGGAGAAGAGTTGTACTTGTTGCAAAGATTGCTTGGGGACAAGCAATTTCAGGGAGGGCGGACTGTAATGTCCCCTTTTTCATAAGCGATGGAGTTTAGAGGAATTAGCCTATTCTGATCCTCGTAGGCTAATGGAGCTTGATAATGTTTGCCCTCTGAATAGGATTCAATTACTGGCAAACGTGTAATATGCAGAACATAGGATTAAACAGTACACTAAAAGATATCATAGGAAAATGCCAAAGCTTTATTCATTCTCAGGAAATATCATGTACAAGAGTGGAATCATCAATAGCATAATGTAACATCAATAACAGCATCCGTATATCATTGTCATCCCCGACTATTCCCACCCGACTACATATAACGCTCGGCGGTGGTTACACAACCAACCGACACGACGTTTCATAACATCATTACATTAACACTAATCTAAACATGTTTTGCCGAGAGTACATGACATCACATGACATTATTATTCTTTACTAACTATTGTTTTATTTGACAACTGCCGAGTATGACCGAGGCCAACTACGGCCGAGGCCAACTACGGCCGAGGCCAAGCAACCGACAACAAGTAAAATATCTGACTAACATCATCCCCCCCAAAAAGAAAGTCGTCTTCCAGACGACAGATACAACATGATAAGATTACTGAGAGGTAGGGGGAAGGGAGTGCGTCCCTGGATGCACCGATGACGTCGGAGTGGTGGAAGAATGCTCTGCTCTCAGGCGCCTCAGCTCCTCCGTGCGTGTACGAAGCTGCCGATCTGCCAGGATCTCCCTCTCCCTCGCCGCCTTCACCATCCGGGCTGCCTCCATCAGTTGGCTCTTTGCCTGCTCTGCCTCGGCATTCTTGGCCGCCAACTCTACCTCTTTGGCAGCTAACTGGTCCTCCAATGCTTTCATTCGCTGCTGCCAGGCTGCCTCTTTCTGCTGTGCCTCCTCCTCCAAGGCTGTCACCCGAGGCTCCAAGATCTCCAATCGGGCTCCCCTGTCACTGGCGAGCTGAGACTGCTCAGTCAAGTTATCCTGAATGCTCTTGATGGTCGCAGCCGACTCATCCTTGACCCGCTGAAGAAGTCTGTAGGCATCCACTCGGCGAGATACTGCTACATCGGTGGAAAATCTCTGGCGCTTCATCAGAAGAAAAACATCTCGGAATGCCAGCTCGATGTAGTATAGACTCTCCAAGACGCCTGCATCTCGTCCCACTAGCCTCGGTGGCCGACCTCGCCAAGCTCTCATCATGGCAGGAGTCTCTCCTGCTGGCCACCCCTCGCCAAATATCCGGGCAAACTCCGCCTCACAGCCCATCTGCACAAATCCCCGAATTCGATGAACCTCCTGGCCTACTAAAGGTGATCGGCCAATCCTCAGATCCCTGGAAACCTGTCCCACGCGGATCATCAGTCTGCCCATGTGCTCGAGCTCCTCCACATATCTCTGTACTGTGCCTACCGGATCCGACGGGTCTGGCTGAGACATTTCCACGACGAAGCCCTCTGTGGAGGCGCCCTCCCCGTCCTCGTCATCCGAAGGTATGCAATGTTCCGTCTCCTCCTGGGGCTGGTCCCCGTCTGCCGGCTGAGGCTCCTGAATGGCTGTCTCTGGTGCCTCGGCTATGCTCGCCTCCGGGAGTGCAAGTGTGTCCTCGCCGATCCTGGCCGTCTCACTCTGCTGGGTGTGAATGATCGGCCCCTCCTTATCCCCTTGTCCCTCCGAGGGACTCTTCTCCTGCTCGTCTGGCTGCTCGGCTGGCTGCTCGTCCACGTCGAGAGTGAGGCCCACCGACCCCAGCCAACTGTCGATCTGTGCTACCCCGGGTGCTCCTGGGGTTGGGGTCGTCTCCTCCGTGGCTGTCAAGGTTGCCACTCCTGCCGAGGTTGCCACTCCTGTGGCTGTCGATGCTGACGGTGGTGTAAGAGAGCAAACTGCCGGCAATATCTCCACCGAGGCAGTGGAACCTGCTGCTGATATGGTAACTGCCCCCTGTGATGTGGTGGCGAGAGGTGCCCACCCTGGCGATGCTCCCGGCCGTGAAGCGGCTACCCTCAACATCCGTCCGGCTCCAACTGGTGCAACGGGGAGGGTGAACGTGACCGAGTGCGTGCTCTGGCTGGCTGGCGGTGTCGGAAGGGTGAATCCTGCCGGCTGCAATACTGGTAGGTCAATCTCGCCAGCCTCCTGACCCCTGATGGCAACAGATACTTCCTCATCGGCCGGTGGACTCGACTCCGATGGCGAGGAAGATAAGTCGATAGGTTCCTCTCTGTCCGATGCATCGCTCTCCTCTGAGGCCTCCTCCTCCGATGTTTCCTCTTCCACCGATGCCTCCTTCCGTTTCCTCTTTTTCCCCGAGGCTGTGCCCTCGCCGGCTTGCTTTGCTTCCAACTCCGACCAGTAGAATACGGTGGGCCATCCTGGGTCCAGGTGAGTGAGTGGCCGCCACCGACCCCAATTGCCCTCGGGCACCTGTGTATGCACGGCATCCAAAAAGAGAGCTATGGCGTGCTGGGTCATATAGAAGGCCTTATGCCTCTGCGCCAGAAACTCCCTTATCCGCTCCGTGAGTAGCCTCGCCCAGTTGTATACTCGGCCAACCCGAAGTCCGACCATGAAATCCACCTGCCATAAGGCAATGTCCGACGCTCGGCTAGCCCCTGTGAGTCGGCACTTCATCAGGTCCAGCAAACATTTCCATTCTGCCGTCGCTAGGTGACCCTTCCGGAGACCTCGATTGCTAGTATTCCATATGGTACGCTGTTCGTCGGCTGACAAGTCGCTTCGGCATACTTGCTTGACCAGCAGTTCTCTGTGTTCCTGCGTCATTTTCTTGGGCTTATTAACCCCTATTCCCGAAGCTGGGACGCCGAACACCCTCTCAAAGTCTTGAGGCCAGAATGAAACTGTCACTGGGCAACCTCTGTAATCGATGACGGACTTGTGCGTATGCCTACAGTAGTTCTCCACCATCGCCTTCAGCCAAGGCTCGAACTCCCGAGAACCAAAAAAGGGCACGAGCACAGCCTTGTCCACCCGAGCGTGTCGAAGCGCAACCTTCAGAGAGTGGTCATCCGGAGTGCTTCGCCACCATTGCTTGCACTCGTTGCCGGTCAGATTCTCCCATGTCATCATGTCGGCATCGGCATCCATCTTTTTTCTCTTCGCAGCCGAGGCTACCTTTGGCTGGTGCTGCATCGGTTTCTTGCCCTTGTCCATCTTCCTGTCAGCTCGGCGATTCCAGCCGACTTTATAACCCTCGGAGGCGCGGAAATTATGAAAACCCGTAAGCGCGGTGCAAGCGCGAAGTACGAAGCGCGGAGCCGTGCGGTGAGAAGCTGCTTGAAGTGCCCGGCGCGAACCCGTCGGTGAAGCTGCCCGAAGTGCAGCGCGACTGGCGGCGGTACTGCCCGAGCGCGAAAATTGCCGAGCGGCCGAGGCTGCCCGGCGCCAGAGGCTGCCCATTTACCCGAGGCAAATACGGCGCGGATGAATGGCGTCTGGTGTAAAGGAAATACGAGTCCACGTCACGAATCCTCACGTAACGTCTTACGATGCGGTTCTCTTTCTGATGCCAACAAATGCGAATTCCTGTTACTCGATCGCGATACGGATCCCCAGTGGCATTCGTGGGTTCTTCACGAGGGCCGGTTTGTTGCCGTGCGGGACTTCTTTGGGTGTAGGTACATGCGGACTTTTGAGTTTGAATTTGCGATGCGAGGATTTCTCTGAGGCTGAATTTGATGCGGTTTCTGCGAGGCTGGATTAGCGTCTGCGGTTCCCTATGACTTAGCGTTTTATCGCGTTTCTTCGGCGTGGGATTCTTCGGCGGTAATTTCTTGGATATCGATGGTGCGGATCTCAATCGTGCGATGCGGTTTTCTTCCACGGCGACTTGTGAGTGCAAATTTTTGATGCGGAAATGCGTCTATTCCACGTGCCGTGCGCCTCCCTCCTGCGCTTCTGGCATGCGTCTCGCTTCTTACGCGCGTATTGCGCAAACGGCTGGCCAAAACTCTGCAGCTTTCGTCCTCCCTTCTTCTTCTCTGTGCTCTTGTCTTCGTCTTGTGGCTTCCTGAATGGGCCGTACGGTTTGAGGATTTGTATTTATGTTATTTCTCTCCTTACTCTCCTTCGCCCTTGGCCGTACGCCTTGCTTTCTTCCCGTGTTTTGACGTATTTTAATATTCTTCCCTTTCCTTTTGCGCCTTTTACTTTCCTCATTTAATTTCCCGTTTTGCCTTTTAATACTCCAGACGTGTATTTTAATCTTCCATACTTTTCTTAATTTAATATTTCTTCTGATGGCCGACTTTTTTAATTTATTATTTAATTTATTGCCTTTTTTCCTGACTTCTCCTTGATTTCTTTTAATTTTTCCGTCTTTTTCTTTCTCTTCCCATCCGCCTTGCTCTTCTTTACTTATTCCGTCATTTTCTTTTATTTTCACAGCTTCTTTTCT
This sequence comes from Sequoia sempervirens, assembly GCA_007258455.2. Taxonomy (NCBI): domain Eukaryota; kingdom Viridiplantae; phylum Streptophyta; class Pinopsida; order Cupressales; family Cupressaceae; genus Sequoia; species Sequoia sempervirens. Next base: position 10,521 of record VDFB02011084.1, read on the forward strand.
ATTTATTTTTATTTTTTTCAACTTTCGTTCTTTTTCTCTCTCCTCTTTTTCTCTCTCTTCTTTTCTTTTTAATTTTTTTCCCTTTTTTTCATCTTCTCTCTCCTCCCTTCTCTCTTCTTTTCTCTTTATTCCTCTGACTTCTCTGTGTGTCCGGACCTTTAATTCTGACGTGTAATACCATTAACATGTGTGTGGTGGCCGTTTATAACATTCTTCCTCGCAACAGGTTCCTATATATTCTATATCAAACCATTTATCCAGTAAAGGGGCAGGACCAATACCTCGAAAACTTTCGTCGATGTATCTTCCGCCATACTGTTGATACCACGTAACATCGTCACCTTGTACTGTCGGCGGTCCCGCCAGGTTAGGAATTATTTTCCAGAGTCCATCTTGAGTTGCGATCTTCCTAACCCTTGGTATTTTTCTTCTTTCTTGACGCATTTGTTTCAGGAGATCGTCTGTATATCCATCCACTGTTGACACGAACGTATCTTCTGTCCTCAACACCGTCTTTAAACAAGGGGCCTTCTCGAAATAAGCATCCCATTGTTCATCAGTCCATTCTTCCTCGTCATCTTTTTGCAGTTCATCGTGTTCTTCTGCCTGGTTCTCCTTTTCTGCTTGGGCTTCCGCGTCCAATTCCTTGGCTATATATCCCCGTCTTATACCTTCATAAGGGGCTACATAATGCCAATGTCCCCCCATCCGACGCCACAATGCAGGGGTTCCGAATACTGCATTGGTCAAGCGTTTGTGTATTCGTGGCACGGCAATTCCTTCTACTCGCTTCTCTGCCAGCCTCTCTTCATTTATTTGGTCTCGCCCTGATTCTGCCCAAACATTGTCTGCTACATAACCAGGACCTCCTAGTCCCTAGTCTTGTTTTCTCGGCCCTTCACTTTGTACAGGCCAATCTTCCTTTGTTGCATATCCCAACATGTTTATGGCGATTGTATTCTTCTCTTTTCTCTCCTGGTATGGCTTTAGCTTCGATCCGTTGATTGCCTCCAATATCAATGACCCATTGAGATTTTCCAATTTTATAGACCCATTGTCACCTATTTCCCGAACTCGGAACGGTCCCAACCAACGAACCTTAAACTTCCCCGGCTTGATCTCGTTACGGCCGTTATACTTCAGAACTAACTGTCCTGGTCGGAAATTCATTCACCGGAGATGCTTGTCGTGCCAATATTTCCGTCGCCGTTGCATGTTCTCCGTTGCCCACTGTGCCATCACTCTTCGCTCGTCCAACTTATTCAGTTGGTATAGTCTTTCTTTCAAGCTTTCGGTATCGCCCAATCGGTTCTCCACGGCTATCCTCAGACTTGGTACCATATATTCCATCGGCATCACCGCCTCCTGACCGTACATTAACTGGAAAGGCGTGTGGCCAGTTGTTACCTTGTACGTCGTACGGTATGCCCATAGTACGGCTGGTAACCTTTCTTCCTAGTCAGCTTCTTCCACACCACATGATTTGTGAATCACTGACACGAGCACCTTATTTGTCGACTCTACCTGGCCATTAGCTCTCGGGTAGTACGGACTGGACAGGTTGTGAAAGATTCGGAACTCTGTCGTCATTAACCTGATAACATGATTAACAAAGTGCCCTCCCGATCACTCGTGATCCGCATGGGGATGTCGTACCTTGTTACTATCTGCTCATAGATGAATCTTGCCGTACTTTGTGCTGTATTGTCTGGCAACGCTCGAGCTTCAGCCCACTTCGTCAGGTATTCTGTAGCGACCACAATATATCGGCATCGATGCAAGTGACTCACCTTCAGCGGTCCGATGAAGTCCAAACCCCATCGTTCGAACAACTCCTGAGGCTGTGAGGGATGCAGTGGCATGAAATCCCGCTTCAATGGTTTTCCGACCCTTTGGCAGGTGTCGCAGCCTACCACCCATTCTTTGGCGTCAGTGTGCATCGTCGGCCACCATAGACCTGCCAAGAGGATCTTCCTTGCTGTAGCATCAGGTCCCATATGGCCGCCAGCCAGTCCTTCATGAGCCTCTTTTAGTACGCCGGGTATTTCTTCCTCGACGACACACCTCCGGAGGATCTGGTCGGGTCCCATCTTGTAAAGTAGCCCATTGATCAATTGAAATGTCTTGCTTTTCAGTACGATCTTCCTCCTCTCGGCTGGTGGCATATCACTTGGGAATGTGGATGTGGACAGATAGTCGCCAATCTTCTCGTACCATGACGGCAATATTGCAATCTGAAATAAATGTGCATCCGGAAAGTCTTCGTTCACCCCATCCTCTGCAGGTTCACCCGACCGGATCCTAAATAGTTGGTCGGCAATAACATGGCTTTTCCCTGGCCGTACGATGATGGTGAACGTAAATTCTTGCAACAACAACAACCATCTACTCACCCGTCCTTGAATAATTGGTTTGTTTACCAGGTACATCAGAGCTTGGTGGTCCACGTAAAAAGTGAACGGTGTGGCGAGGAGGTAATGCCTGAACTTCTGTACGGCGTACACCATTCCCAGTGCCTCACGCTCGGTCGTACTATAATTCCTTTCTGCCTTTGAGAGTAGCCGGCTGGCGAAAAATACTGGTTGATCCAGCCCGTGCACTCCCACTTGTGCTAGGGTTGCTCCGATGGCAAAATTAGAAGCGTCTACATGTACGTGGAATTCCTTGTCCCAGTCCGGGTACATCAATATGGGTGAGCTGATCAGCCGATCCTTCAGTTCCTGAAATACCCTTTCCTATTCTTCGGCCCACACGAATGGTTGACCTTTCCTCGTCAGTAGGTCGAGAGGGTACGATACTTGGGCAAAATTTTTAATGAACCTCCGGTAGTATCCCACATGGCCGAGGAAAGATTTTACTCCAGTGACATTCTCGGGGGCTTCCATCTGCACGATGACTCGCACCTTGTCGGGATCCGTTTTCAACCCAGCTTTGCACACGATGTGTCCGAGCAACTTCCCCTGCGGCACCATAAATCTGCATTTTTTCGGATTCAAGGCAAGGCGGGCCGCTCTACACCGTTCCATGCACTCGCCTAAAGCTTTCAAATGTTTTTCCTTATCACTATAAATCGACCAATCATCCAGGAAGGCTTTGAAATTACCTACCGACATTTTATCAAAGATGTGGAGTATTATTCTCTGGAATGTAGCTGGTGCGTTGCATAGTCCAAATGGCATACGGTTGTATGCGTACACCCCATCCTCGACGACGAATGTAGTCTTCAATTTGTCTTCCTCGGCGATACTGATCTGATTGTAACCCGAGAAGCCATCTAGAAAGGAATACATTTCGTGCCCGGCAACTTCTTCCAGAATTGAGTCGGTGAAGGGAATGGGGAATGGATCCTTGATCGTCACTGCATTCAGGCTACGGAAGTCAACACAGATTCTAATTTGCTCCTTCTCTTTCTTCAATGATATGACGATCGGCGATACCCATTCGCTCACTTCCACCTTGAAAATGATGCCGGCCTCCAGCATCTTCTCGATCTCCTCCTGTACTTTGGCGGCATAATTTTTGTTCATTCTGTACGGTCGCTTCCGTACGGGCTGGGCTCCCGGTACGAGAGGAATCCTGTGCACACATAACTCCGGTGGGATGCCTTTCAAATCCTTGTACGTCCAGGCGAAAGCGTCTTTGTATTCAAATCCTTGTACGTCCAGGCGAAAGCATCTTTGTATTCCATGAAGATTCTGAATGCTGCCGCTTTCAGGACAGGGTCCCAGTCATCACCGACCAAAATCTCCTTCGGTTTGGCTAATTCCCCGAGGTTGACTTTTTTCAACGTTGGTTCCTCGTACTTTATGCTTTTGTCCTGCTCGAACTTGTGGGCTGGAGTTACATCCAATTCGGCCGTACCTTCTTTATATTCTCCGTACTCAGGTGGGAATGTCTCACTGGTCGAGCCATTATCCTTTTCTTCTTCCCCCTCCTTGACCTGCAGCATGTGGCAATCCCGGTGGAAGACTTCATAATCCTCCATTTGCCAGTGAAACAATCCGCTCAGTGAACTGGTCTCATCTTCGGAGCAACTGCCGATCTCCAATACCCCTTCTTCATCTGGTTCCATTGTCTTTCTCTCGTCGTCCGAGTCTCCTCCGGATTCAGATGCCGAGGATGCCAAATCCTCGCTGACGGCCTGGTTCTTCAGATCAATGGTGTATTTCCTCCCTCGATTTTCTATTGAGAGTGTATTCCGCTTCCAGTTGTGGGTTGCCTTGGCAGCAATCAGCCATCCCCGTCCCAAGAGTGCATCGTACGCCTTCTTCTCCATTGGGATGACTACAAAATTCAACAGGAATAGTTGCGTGCCGATCGAGACCTTCTGCTCCATCAGTATACCCAACGGCCTGATGCCATGTTGATCTGCTCCCACGAGGTGGAATGTCGGGGGCCAAAGAGTCGGCTTGCCCAGACACTTCCAAGTCTCCTCTGGCAGTACGTTTACTCCTGAACCACCATCGACGATAGTATTAGATAGTTTCATGCCCAAGATTTCCATCTCGACGACGGCTGGTTTCCTCCCGATGCTTACTGCTAGGAGCATTGGATCCGAAGTCTCGGCTACCACTTCTGGCGTACGTTCTGGTGAACTCTTCGGAAGATTTTCTCCAATAGCATTGGTAAGTGCTACTTTGAGAGAAGGCATTGTTTGCAAAAGATCAGTTACCTTAATGGGTACGGTTGTGTGAAGCACCTGCCGTACGATATTCTTCTCCGACTCCGACTGTAGCAACGTACTGGTAGCTTTATAGTTCTTGCCTTCATTCGCCATTGCCTCGGCTACTTTTGTCTTGGCCTCCCGAAATCTTTCTTTCTCCGTACGGGGATCTGGATAATTTGCTCGTTTTGACTGTGCTCTCGTAATCGCCAAGACCTCCTCGTCGGCTACCTCCAGCATATTGATACTTCCTTTTTGCTTCGGACAGTCGGTGTTCATGGTCACCCGGTCCACACACTTGCAATTTCCCCCGTTTTGGCCGCTCTGGCGGTAACTGCCCCTTCATTGCTAGGCCGCATTGAATCATCGGTCGTCCTTTGCTGTCATACTGAATTTTACTTCTCGGCGTATTTCGCCGATTGTTGCGGTATCCAGGGGATGCATTGTTGTTCTGTGGCTTCGGTGGCGTGGTTGGAGGTGTTGACTGTTCGCCTTGAGTGAAGAATACTTGCGAACTTTTAGTTTTTAAATTGTATGGGCACTCTTTGACGGAGTGTCCCATGACCTGGCAGATGTCACAGAATAATTTTTTTGGGCAACTTGCCTTTGTGTGACCTTCCGATTTACAGTCCGTACACCATAATTCATTGGCCTCTTTTGATCCGTCCTTGTCGGCCTTCAGTTCTTTCATTATCCGCATCATATCCCGCCGAAGGGCCTGTACGGTTGCCGATTCATCGTCACTGTCCTCAGCACTCTCGTCGTCATCCCTCCTCTTTCCCTTCGAGGAAGTCCTATTTTCACTTTCAATATCCATCGCCCGATTGTATGCTTCGGTGTACGAGGACGGCGGTACTACTTTCATCTTTCGCCGAAGTGAGGGAATCAGTCCCTCAATGAACCATCGTTTCTTTAACCCATCGGCTGGCTGTGCCTCCAGCTTCCCGATCAAGTCTTTCAACCTCCTGTTGTAGGTCCGTACGTTTTCATGCTTCCCTTGTTTGGTATGATATATTTCAGTGACGATCTCACTATCGTCCCGCAGAAGTTTGAACTCCGCTTCAAAGTTTTGCTTCAGGACCCTCCATGTGGCTCTCTGTGCTTGATCCAGTTCCGAGTACCAGTCAATGGCACTGTCCCTGAGTGTTGCTGGAAATGCCCTTAGCCACTGGTCGGGGTCATCCTGCCCGCTGGCTATCCAGATAGTCTCGCATGTCTTGCAATGCCGTACGGGATCCTCAGAGCCATTCCCCATGAATTTCGGCAACTTTTGCCGATCCGGTTGAGCCATCTTCACCGGTTGACCTCCTTGTTGACCTCCTTGTGTTTTGGACCCGATTAGACTAGTGGATTCCTCGCTACGTCCCTGTGCGTCACCAGCACTCTCGGCCACGTACGAGTCACTGCCACGTCCTCCGTCAGCGTCCGCAACACCGTGGGTCTCCTCAGGATCCCGCCGATGCTCTCTCTGCCCTGGGGTCTTAAGCTCTGGCCTTCCCCTCTTAACTCTGTGTCGTCGTCCGAGAGTGACAACTCTCGAAATCGTCTGATGCTACTATTCAATTCATCTTCATTGTCATAGAGGTTATATTTTTCTGTATAAGGGGTGCTGCTGAAGGGGTCTTCATCCCTTCCTTCTATCAAACTGTAGTGTGCTCGTTCAATAGATGTGTCTATTTTTTGCAAATTTTCATATGTTATTTTTATGCTCTGATTAATTTCAATTAAGTCCTCATCTAGTTCCTTACCGACTTGCCTTAGTTGTCTTCGCCGATTTTCTTGCTCTTGTAGTCTGAGTGATCGCCGAACTTGCTCTTCCGAAGTCCCGTGCCCGTCAGGTACTCTATTCTTATCTTTGTTCGGCCGTACGGGCATTTAGTTGTTCAAGCGATCATTGCTGGTTGCCGGAAGTACGGCGCCGACTAGTATCCCGTTCTTCCTCTTCCCGTTTGTTTCGGTCTTCACAGCGTTGCACGATCTGCTGCCTTCGGCGCTCACGGGCTTCCTCCTCTCGCAAGTCTTGCAAAATAATGAAATGGCGGGCCAGCAACCTGGGCATGCGGTTCAGAAGGTGGTTCACCTCGTCGTTCACTTCCAGCCGATCCCAGATGACTTCCTCAGGGATCTCCCGAACGAGGGATTCCCTACGTACGTGATCACGAAGCGATATTTTCCACAAATTTACCAAGTCTTCCGTCAATGAGTCTTCTCGTTCCTCATTAGCATTTATAGGTTCTTCCGCTGGCTGACCCATTACGCTGCCATTGTGGATGATGCCCTAGTCCGTTCAGGCAACGGCGCCAAATGTTTGCCTACGGAATGGGATTCAAACTCTACGTACTACTGGCAAACTTGTAATAACCAGAACATAGGATTAAACAGTACACTAAAAGATATCATAGGAAAATGCCAAAGCTTTATTCATTCTCAGGAAATATCATGTACAAAGAGTGGAATCATCAATAGCATCACATAACATTATAATCATTAGCAGCATCCGTATCTCTTCTGACTATTCCCACCTGACTACATATAACGCTCGGCGGTGGTTAGACAACCAACCGACACGACGTTTCATAACATCATTACATTAACACTAATCTGAACATGTTTTGCCGAGAGTACATGACATTACATGACATTATTATTCTTCCCTAACTATTGTTTTATTTGACAACTGCCGAGTATGACCGAGGCCAACTACGGCTGAGGCCAACTACGGCCGACAACAAGCAAACGACAACAAGTAAAATATCTGACTAACAGGCAGTACTACTTTCATTTTTCACCGAAGTGAGGGAATCAGTCCTTCAATGAACCATCTTTTCTTTAATCCATTTGCCGGCTGTGCCTCCAGCTTTCCTATCAAGTCTTTCAACCTCCTGTTGTAGGTCCGTACGTTCTCGTGCTTTCCTTGTTTGGTATGATATATTTCTGTGACGATCTCACTATCGTCCCGTAGGAGTTTGAACTCCTCTTGAAAATTTTGCTTTAGGACCCTCCATGTGGCTTTCTGCGCTTGGTCCAATTCCGAGTACCAATCAATGGCACTGTCTGAGTGTTGCTGGAAATGCCTTCAGCCACTGATCGGGGTCATCCTGCCCGCTGGCTATCCAGATTGTCTCACATGTCTTGCAATGCCGTATAGGATCCTCAGAGCCATTCCCCATGAATTTCGGCAACTTTTTCCGATCCGGATGAGCCATCTTTACTGGTTGACCTCCTTGTGTTTTGGACCCGATTGGACTAGTGGATTCCTCGCTACGTCCCTGTGCGTCACTTGCACTCTTGGCCACGTACGAGTCACTCCCACGTCCTCCGTCAGTGTCCTCAACACCGTGGGTCTCCTCAGGATCTCTCCGATGCTCTCTCTGCCCTGGGGTCTTAAGCTCTGGTCTTCCCCTCCTTAACTCGTCGTCGTCGTCCGAGAGGGACAACTCTCGAAATCGTCTGATGCTACTAGTCAAATCATCTTCATAGAGGTTATATTTTCCTGCGTGTGGAGTGCTGAAGGGGTCTTCGTCCCTTCTATCATACTGTGGTGTGCTCGTTCAATAGATGTGTCTATTCTTGTTAAATTTTCATATGTTATTTTTATGCTCTGATTGATTTCAATTAAGTCCTCATCTAGTTCCTTACCGACTTGCCTTAGTCATCTTCGCCGATTTTCTTGCTCTTGCAGTCTGAGTGATCGCCGAACTTGCTCTTCCGAAGTCCCGTGCTCGTCAGGTACTCTATTCTTGTCTTTGTTCGGCCGTACGGGCATTTATTAGTTGTTCAAGCGATCATTGCCGATTGCTGGGAGTACGGCGCCAGCTAGTATCTCATTCTTCCTCCTCTCGTTTGGTTCTGTCTTCACAACGTTGTACGATTTGCTACCTTTGGCGCTCGCGATCCTCTTCTTCTCGCAAGTCTTGCAGGATAATGAAATGGCGGGCCAGTAACCTGGGCATGCAATTGAGGAGATGGTTTACCTCGTCGTTCACTTCCAACCGATCCCAGATGACTTCCTCAGGGATCTCCCGAATGTGGGATTCCCTACGTACGTGGTCACGTAGCGATATTTTCCACAAATTTACCAAGTCTTCTGTCAATGAGTCTTCCCGTTCCTCATTAGCATTTACAGGTTCTTCCGCTGGTTGACCCATTACGCTGCCATGGTAGATGATGTCCTAGTCCGTTCAGGCAACGACGCCAAATGTTTGCCTACGGAATGTAATTCTAATCTTACGTACTACTGGCAAACTTGTAATGTGCAGAACATAGGATAAAACAGTAAACTGAAAGATATCATATTTGAATGCCAGAAACTTTATTCATCATCAAAAATATCATGTACAAGAGAGTATCACACTGTTTACAATATAACCATCGGCACCAACAAAACTATCAATGATAATTTCCTGACTATCCCAATCCGACTACATATAATGTTCGGCGGTGGTTAGATAACCAACCGACACGACGCTTCATAACAACATTAACATTAACATAAATCGGAACATGCTTTCTCGAAAGTACATGACATTATTATTCTTTACTAATCTATAGTTTTATTAACAATTGGCCGACTACGACCACGGCCGACTACGGCCGACAACAAAGTACAGATATACGACTAACAAATATCAAACCTTCAAATGCTGATAGACACTTCAAATGACAATTTTGCATCAAATCTCACCAATTATAATTGCTGGTATAAGCTGTAGATTGATAAAAAATAGTTAGATCTGAATTGGAAAAGTTATGACAACACCAAACATTATTTTTGGAAACCCTCGGAAAGCTGATTTCATGTATTTGCAACTGCTGAAAATGATTACAAGCTGGAAATGATATTTGTAGAGCTTTTACAATGTCGAATCAACTCACAAGCTTAATGATGGAACCTTATATTTTCATGCCTGCTGCAACATATGGTGGCTAGCTGAAGCAGGGCTGTACGACCACTATGTGACTGAAAGCGAGTGGAAAAATGTCTGGTACAGCCACTCAAATGATCATATCTTCTTCCTCAAGCTAGTGTTCCACAAATCTAATGAATAAGATGATAAATGTTGACAAATCAACAGTTGGGAGTGGATGGAAACTTGCTTTAAACGCTTCACAAGGTCCCAAACTTGCCCAAATATGATATGGTGATCTCCTATGATGATGGCAAACGATAAAAGAAGTGAAAGATGGTGGCAATGAAGTTTCCAAGGTTGTCATTGAAGGATTAATCACTGTAAATGCTGGTAAATGCCCCCAAATCACCTCCCAACGGTAGTAAACATGAATGAAACTTGCCCAAAATCTCCTCCAAGGCTGGCATGCCCTAATGAAGGCTGGAAATGTGATTTGACAGTGAAAAGAAGGGCAGATTTACACTCTCTAAGGCTGGTGTTCCATAGAATGATGGCTAGAAATGTGTTTGCAGCATGAAATGAAGTCCAAACCCTCACCAAAACCTTCCAAAATGCTGGTGTTTGCATTGGGACTGCACAATAATGCAAGATATGATGATATCCTTAAATGATGAGGGTAAAAGCTAGTTGCTTCCCTAATTGTCGTCCCACAAAGATGGCACAACCCCCCCTTTAACAAGGGTGGTCAACAATAAAGTGAACGAAAACAGTAAACCCTAAAAAAAGGTGCTGGCGCAGCAGCAAAAGGGGTTCCAAAATCCTCAAATCAGCAAAAAGTAACTTTGTCCAAGATCTAGCAAGCCTAGATGACAAACAACCCTTGAAACTTTGAAATATGCATTAAAACCCTTAAAATCTTGAATCTTCAAATCTGAAAATGACCCAATGAGCACATATGCAACTCTTGGATGGAATTGCTGATATTGGATGGGGGTTTTTCTCCCCAAATCCAATAGTGAAAATCCTAGAGGGTTTTTGTCCTCCAAGATCCTCAAATCAACCAAGGGTTTTCATTGTTGGAAGCGAACTTGAACACAAGGCGCAAATTCTGAAAATTGGATAGCAAAATGATGTCAAACTGAATGATGCAAATGAAGCTAGGCATCCTCCTCTATTGTAGAACCCAACTGGGACCTTGGAACCGATTTTTTTAAGTATTAATAAATGCATTTCATTTTATTTTATTTCAAGTATTGAAACATATTTATTAGTGTAGAAAACACTTTTTTTTTAATTATTCTACCAATAATGTTAGGTAAGTTGCCCCTTAAATTAAAAATTATTTGGCCCAACTTAAAATAATGTCAAAATTATCTCCCTTGGTTTGCTCTTTAGCCTACGGGAAGTGGGGTTAGGCTAAAGGTCTTCTCTTTGGTGCCATTTTCGAAAAGGTGACATGACATCCAATGGAACACCTATTAAATTTAGTTGTTTGTTCTCCTCATCAATTTTCAAAGACTCCTTAGTTCAACATCCTATCAAGTTGCGGAACTTTGTCTAGGAAGTAGAAGTTGAATTGATGGTTTTAAAACAGTGACAACTATTCCCTTTCCTTTCTGGGAGTGAATGAGGAAGGGATATAGTGTTGAAAATGTGATTCCTGAGGTTGTTAGCTCTCTGTGAATGCTCTCATGCTTGTTCACGAGAATGATGGAATGCATGTAGGGTATGTAATTGGCATAGGAACACACTAGGGGTGAAGGATTCTACTGTTTTAGGATCAGAAATTAAATAAGCAGATATAGAACAATTTCAAACAATTTAACATAGCATATGCCCAGGGAAAACCCTCCTTCTTGAGGGAGAAAAACCAGCAACAATATATCACTTATATATTGATCAAATAGCACAAAAAATTCTTTACAAAGAGGCCAAACACAAGGCCGATCTGAATTGACAATAATGACACCACACTCAAATGAATATCGACCTTTTTGGATCGATCTGCTGTAGATGTAACTCGAACACTTACTGATGCGAACTCACTTGAACAATAATGAAATGAATGGAAGAGAGAGCAGCGATGCCATCCTTTATACAAGACGATGTGGACATCAACAACAACGCGTCTCTTCATGATGAAAGGTCGGCCTCAAGAAGGATATACGACTTTCACAAAAGGTGGCGAATATTAAGATAAGGTCGGCCATCATTAATAAGATATACATTACAAATTGAATAGAGGTGTCTCTTCCCAAAAACCGGCTCCAATAAATAAATAGCCAACGACTATATTTAATTTATTGTTTATTAAATAAATCACTTGAGGAATGAGGCCCACGGCTACAACATCAACACTCCCTCTTAGCTAGGGAGGAATTCTTCTAGATATCCATGTCATGCAGTCTCTCAACATGACATCCACAATGGCTACACCCATTTGTGGAAGGGAGCTCATCACAGACTCACTTAGCGTGATATCGTCATGGAGTCACTCAACATGACATCTACCATGGCTACTCCCATGTGTACAAGTGCCCACACGGAGTCACTCAACGTGATGTCGTCATGGAGTCTCTCAACATGACATCCACTATGGCTACTCCCATTAATGGAAAAACACAAGTACAAAGAATTCATCACGGAGTCTCTCAACGTGATGTTGTCATGGAGTCTCTTAACATGACATCCACCATGGCTACTCCTAGAGGGTGAAACAAGGGCTTTCACCTCAAATTTCCCCATCACAGAGAAAGATGCATTAACAAGGGCTTTCACCTCAAATTTCTCCGTCACAGAGAAAGATGCATTATAGCAAGTCACAAGAGATAATTGATGCTGAGTCTCCCTCTCAGCAAGGGCTTCATTCTCCACAACTCCAAGCTTGTCTCAAAAATGCACAAACTTCACTCTGGAGAGAGGCTTGGTGAGAATATCAGCTGTTTGCTCATCAGTGCAAATCTATCTCAATTGAATAGCTTTCCTCAATACCATATCTCTGATGTAATGGTATTTGATCTCAACATGCTTTGTTATGTCATGGAACACTGGATTGATAGATAGCTTCACACAACTTTGATTGTCACAATGAATAACAGTTGGCTCCAACGGTTGTCCAAACAATCCTGCAAGGAGCTTCCGAAGCCACATTGCTTCTCGAGCTGCTACACATGCTGCAATATATTCTGCCTCTACAGTGCTTAGTGCCATTGAAGACTGCTTCCTGCTACACCAAGAAATCATCGTAGACCCCAAGCTAAAGCAACATCCAGAGGTGCTTTTCTGATCAGCTACACTCCCTGCCCAATCAGAATCAGAATAACCTTGCAACTTTAGATCTACATTGGAAGTATATCTCAAGCCATATCCAACTGTGCCACGCAAGTATCTCAAAATATGCTTAGTTGCAACTAGATGAATTTTCCTTGGTTCGCACATGAACTAACTGAGTGCACTCACTGCATAGCAAATATCTGGGCTTGTATTGACTAGATACATCAACAATCCAATTAACTACCTGTACATAGTAGGATCTACCAGATCTGAACTAGCTGCAGACTCACTTAACTTCTTCAAATTAGTTTCCATCGGTGTAGACATAGATTTGCAATCCATCATCCCAAATCTCTTCAAGATGTCTACAGTATATTTCCCTTGACTTAGAATAATCTCATTGGGTTTCTGCCACACTTCCAATCCCAGAAAGTAATGCATAAAGCCTAAATCCTTCATCTCAAATTCAAAAGCTAACTCCTTGCATTTGATAATGAGATATTCTGCTCTCGTAAGAAATAGATCATCAACATAAAGAACCAAGATTAAAGCCTCACCATCAACCATCTTGAAGTAGAGATTTGAATCAACACCATTCTTGGAGAAACCCAAGCTCATCAAGTATTGATCAATCCTCTCATACCAAGCACGAGGAGCCTGCTTAAGGCCATACAAAGCCTTCTTCAATTTACAAACATGAGACTCCTTGCCATGAATCGCGAAGTCATTAGGTTGCTCAATGTATACTTCTTCGATTACACCATTAAGGAATGTTGTCTTCACGTCCATCTGATGTAGCTTCCATCCCTTAGCTGCTGCAATAGCAATAATAGTCTTGATGTATGTATAACGAGCAACTAGAGCAAAAGCTTCTTCATAATCTATTCCCTCTTTCTAAGAGAATCCTCTAGCCACAAATCTAGCTTTGGACTTCTCAATGCTTCCATCAGTCTCATGCTTGTTCTTTAAAAGCCACTTGGAAGATACAACAGATTTTCCTTCAGGTCTAGGTACAACATCTCAAACATCATTCTTGATAATAGATTGATATTCTTCAGCCATAGCATCTCTCCATACCATAGCATCTCTCCATACTTGCTGACTTGATGCTTCCTCAACACTAGAAGGCTCAGACTCAATGATATGACTCATTAATGCTACATAGCCTAGAAACTTTTGTGGTCTTTTGCTTTCTTTGAATGTGCCTCTAGGAGCTGCAAACATTTTTGCCTCCTGCATTGTTTCCCTAGCCCATAGAGGTCTCTTTCGACCTATGACAATATCTCTTGGCCCATCAGTTGGTTCCAAAGGCTCAACTGGATCAATATCCTCTTCTGGTTGAGTAGACTCCCTCTGAATCTCAAGAGAATGATCAATGCCCATGTCTTGAGGAGTTTCCTGGTCTTCATTATCTATCTCCATGTATGAACCTTTAGATCTTTTGAATGCAACATCTTCTTCAAAAGAGACATCCCTGTTGATCTCTATCTGTTTTTGACTTGGAATGTAAATCCTGTAGGCTTTTGAAGATTTACTGTAACCCACAAATATTCCTTTCTTGCCAGATGGTTCTAACTTAATTCTCTTATCTTTTGGTACATGGATATAAATAGGACAACCAAAGATTCTCAAGTGACTAACCTCAGGCTTCACACTTGTGAAGGCTTCTTTAGGAGTCATATTTTCCAAAATACAATGAGGGCTCCGATTCTGAACATACACTGTAGTTCTAGATGCTTCTGCCCAAATGAAGGTTTGCAAGTCTTGATCATGGATCATAGCTTTAGCTGTCTCAATTATGGATCTATTCTTCCTTTTTGCAACTCAGTTTTGTTGTGGATTGTAAGGAACACAAAACTCCCTCTTAATCCCTGCCTCGATACAAAAGTTATAGAAGCCTCCAGAGGTGTATTCTCCTCCGTTATTAGATCTTAGAACTTTGATCCTCTTTTTGGACAAATTCTCTATTTGAGCTTTAAATTCTTTGAATTTTTCAAGTACTTCTTCATATTCCTTAGACTTCAAAAAATAAATCCAAGTCGTTCTAGAGTAGTCATCAATGAAATGAAAGATTTTAATGACGTCCACGAGACTAAACAGTCTATGGGACCGAGACAAAACAGGCCTAATTTGTCTTCATGCTCTTTTCCAAGTCGGATCTCCTGCTTAAATTTGACTAGAAGGCTAGCCGTTTGATGAATCTTATCTTCCTCAAATAGCTGGTGCATATTGTCAACTTTCAAACTATTTTCATGCTGAGTACGAATATCCTTGTAAGCAGTGCACTCCATGATGAAGTGCCATTCTGTTTCCACAACCCCCTTATTGTAGAAAATACAAGTTCTTTCTTCCCAAGTTTCCTTGGGTATCTTCCACCTACCGGTCTCACACCTAAGGCGATGTGATCCCGTCTTCAATTGTGCCACTAACATCCTCGCTTTCCCTTTAATAGTTGCACCTAAATAGGTTTTGTCACCATGATCTTTTGCCAGATTAAACTCTATGATGTAGTATGCTTTTTTTTCACCCAATCTGATTTATCCACATGGCGGTTCTGAATTTTTCAGTCACATAGATTTTTATTTTGCTATTGGTGCTAGGACACTCATGTAGATTGATGTCCCACTTGTTCATCCACTTGTGGTTTTGTTTCATCCAAGTTTTCTTCCTACGATCTAGCGTCTCCTTGATAAACGTTTTAGGCCAATGGTGGTTATCCATGTTTTCAACCTTCTTTAAATAGCTTATCAACCGGATTAGCGCCGATGCTTCCAATGGAAAAGTCCCCGTTTCAGCTAAAAGAATTTCATATGTGACTGTGGTTTTAACTTTGAGACTGCTTACCAAAAATGCACCGATGCTTCCAATGAAAATTACATAATACCAAAAGCCACTCAAGGATGCAACATACATTGGACCACACAAATCAGAATGAACAAGATCTAAAATACATTTTGATCTACTTTCACTACTTTGAAAAGGACCCTTAGTAATCTTACCCAATGCACATCCTCTACACGTACCATTATGCTGTTGACTGAGTTTCAGAAGGCTAGAAACCATCTTCTCCATGGATGGAAGAGCTTTGAAATGGAGATGAGCAATCCTTGTATGCCAAAGCTCGCTTGAACTAGTGGAATCATGCAACAATGCTTGCATTGG
Organism: Sequoia sempervirens; assembly: GCA_007258455.2. Lineage (NCBI taxonomy): Eukaryota > Viridiplantae > Streptophyta > Pinopsida > Cupressales > Cupressaceae > Sequoia > Sequoia sempervirens. The sequence goes on from VDFB02011084.1 coordinate 26,469, forward strand.
ACGAACGAAAAGTCTATATAGACTCTCATGTCGAACACCAATTACTCGGGCTATCTTGATGCTAGAGTTCTTCGGCCAAGCAAGAACTTTTCCCTCAGAAAATGCAACTTGATATCCTTTGTCCTCCAAATCTGAAATTGATACAAGGTTCTTCTTGATACTTGTTACGAACAAAACATCACTCAAATGAAGAGAGATGCTAGAATCTAGGTGAAGAGAGGAGGCTCTAGCACCTTTCACTGAATAGCAAGCATCATCTCCAATTATTACTTGAATGTTGGTTTCTCTCTCCACCAAATCTGAATGATGCTCTCTATATCCTGTAATGTGTCGAGGCTCTAGCACCTTTCACTAAGTAGCAAGCATCATCTCTGATTATTACTTGAATGTTGGTTTCTCTCTCCACCAAATCTGAATGATGCTCTCTATATCCTGTAATGTGTCGAGAAGCGCTACTATCAATCAACCAAGTGCTGCTATCGGTTGGAACATTCCTTCTACTTTGGTCTTGTTGCACAATCTCTAGCATAGTGACCATACTTGTCACATCTGAAGCACTGTATATGGGAGAGATCCTTCTTCTGTGATGTCCCCGCTCTAGTCAGTTATCAGGTGCAGTGTGTTAGCCTATTTCTTGGACCCTTGTGGGCTAACTGGATTGGTTAGAGGGTCAGTGGTATTTTCTGGAGGAGTTGGTCGTTCTCATTTTCAGAGTTTAGTGATTGGCTTATTGCAGGCCTTGGCAGTTCAGGAGTTGACAACTTCTGACGGCATAGAGATATATGGAGTTTTGAGGAAGTTATGATTATTTAAGTGATTTAAGTTATATTAATTTAATACTTTATTATAAAGTCAAATTGACTTTATTCTTTTAATATCACTTAAATATTCATAAAAGGGTGATTTAAAATTAAATCACTTATGCATAGAAGTGGGCGCCCAAGTATTTAATTTGGAACTATTGAAAAGTGAATTAAATATGATTTAAAATATTTAAAAGATTGCAAGTGGTGTCACTTTCTTGAAAGTCGTTCCTTTTTGGATATAAGGCATTTTGGCAATGAGAAACTCACTTCTTGAATATTTCGACTATGCCTTTGGTTTTCTTCTGTGCTTTCCTCTGTGATCAGGGTTTGAGCAATACTTCCATTGGAGAACGAGATCTCTTCGATGTTGAGCATTTTTGAGACTGTGAGAGACCAGTCGAATTAGTGCAACTGTGAGGGCTTCATTCAGAGGTTCTACATGCTTCAATCAGAGTTTTATTATTCAGTTTATACTTGTTTGCAATAAGGAAGGGAGTTTCTTCACCAGAGACGTCATCTTCAATAGATCTTAGCTTTTAGCTTTGTTCTTTTGGTTTCTTCCTTGGCCGTACCATTTGCCTTGGGATTTGTTCCTTCCTGGAGGTTTGGCGTGTGAAGCTAGAAGCTAAAGCGCCTTCTCTTTGGTTCCTGTTTGTGCTTCATTCTTGGCGGCTACTCCTATTAGCCCTTTGTATCCTGTTTCTGAGTGGGAGAAGTCATTTCTGGAGGCTAGGTGTCCATATTTTCCAGTTTTAACCATTCTTGGCTGGCGAGTTGACTTCTTTTCTTAAATAAATAATCTGGAAGCTTTTGGCTATGTTTATCATTTGTGATCTATTTGTTTCAGTTGAATAATACCTTCCGCACTTTCATTCTGTGGAAAATAGCTCAAATTTACATTTTATGAGCATTTTATATGATGCGCCCCTTCTCTTCTGTCTACAAACTTTTCTTAAAAAACTAAAAAAAAAACACAAATAAGATACGAAAATACAGGGGTTTGAGTTGTGAGCCAGCAGGGTTCATCACATCTTCTTCTTTGATTCAGGAGCAGCATCTGATTTCCTTTCTCTTTTCCTCTTGAAGTTACCTTTTCTACCTTCTCTTCCTTTCTTCTTTGAAGTTTGAGCAGCAAGAACATGATTGTCTTCATTGTGAGAACTTTGTCCATTACCCCTTGCTGCCAACCTTGATTCCTCTTGAATGCAATCTGCTCTAAGACGATCAAACTTAGGTAGCTTAGATCTTCCACTTATACCTTGGATAAAAGGCTCCCAAAATTGAGGAACATCGTTAAGCGCCAACATGACTAAGTCTCGATCATCAATTATGTCTCCAATGGCATAGAGTTGATCCTTCAACTCAGTGATCTTCATAAAGAAGGAGATGATTGAATCTCCTTTCACCATCTTGATGTGATGTAGCTGTTGCCTCAATGCAAGAGCTCTACTGGTGTTATTGATCTCATACAATCCATCCAAAGTCTTGAACATTTCTCTAGTAGTCTTCAACTTGGAGATAATAGGCACAAGGTGCTCCTTCACAAAATCAATCAATATCTTCTTGGCCTTTGTGCCATTCTTCATCCATTGTGTCTTCTTAGTCTCATTGGAAGGCTCGGGTACTTCGCTCTCCAGGAACTCAAGAATCTCATTTTCTTCCAATGCAATAAGAACTCTAAACTTCCAAGAGGTGAAGTTAGAGGCACCTTCGAGTCTATCTTCAACCTTGAGTCCATTCACCATTTTCGAAGCTAAGATAGACACACTAATATGAGAAGAAGAGAAATTGATTACGCTGCGTATACAAGTCTGATCATGATCTTGCTTAAACTTGCTCTGATACCATGTTAGTTTTAGGATCAGAAATTAAATAAGCAGATATAGAACAATTTCAAACAATTTAACACAACATATACCCTGGGAAAACCCTCCTTGAGGGAGAAAAACCCAGCAACAATATATCACTTATATATTGATCAAATAGCACCAAAAATGCTTTACAAAGAGGCCAAACACAAGGCCAATCTGAATTGACAATAATGACACCACACTCAATGATATCGACCCTCTTCTTGGATCGATCTGTTGTAGATGTAACTTGAACCCTTACTGATGCGAACTCACTTGAACAATAATGAAATGAATGGAAGAGAGAGCAGCGGTGCCATCCTTTATACAAGACGACATGGAGATCAACAACAACGCGTCTCTTCATGATGAAAGGTCGGCCTCAAGAAGGAGATACAACTTTCACAAAAGGTGGCGAATATTAAGATAATGTCGGCCATCATTAATAAGATATACATTACAAATTGAATAGAGGTGTCTCTTCACAAAAATTGGCTCCAATAAATTTAATAGCCAACGACTATATTTAATTTATTGTTTATTAAATAAATCGCTGGAAGAATGAGGCCCGCGGCTACAACATCAACATGTACAAACTATTGAAACAAATCTAATTAACCATGTTGTGGATGTAACCTCTATGTATTGATATTGATAATAGTGATGAAGTCCTCGCAGCATATTCTTACTGGAGTTTTTCACCTATTTGAAGGGTTTTCTCTAGCAGCACTTGGTCTCATGGTATATGGCTTGTTTCATAATTATTACTTGATTCTTTTGTCATTCTAAATATATTATACTACGGTTTTATAAACATTTAAAGTAGGGAATATTAATTGGTGAGAGTTGTTTGTTAAGAGCTGACATAAAAAGCCCATGTTTGATGTACACTAGGGTCATAAACTTAGTATTTAGGGATCAAAAACGAATGAGAATGAGGAGAGTACCTATCAAGGAAGATTAAAAGAGAGTATGAAATATGCTAACCAATTTTTTCGAAGGAAAATCACAAAATAACCAGCAATAGATGATATGATTAGCGTTAGCCTCAAATTAAAATCTGAACTTGAATGGAAGATACTGAAGCTTGAACTGAAGAAACTGAACTTGAATAGTATAACTACTCAACGTCAAGAATGTGCACTCAAGATCCCACAGAGGGCGAGGTGTTAACATATGACGGAGTCAAGAAATTGAAATTATAAACTATTAGGCGGATAACCAGCCATGAGAACAATTCCACGCTACCACCAAACAGTGGGGGGAAAAGATTACAAATAAAAGCAATTCATCCGCTGCGGCGGGCATCCACAGAACTGTGGGGATTCACCACTTAAGTGGGTACAAGATTTACAAACAATTTTAACCACACTGGCGGTAAACCATCCAGGGGACTTTAATGAGAATTAAATCAAATAGTTGCAGCAATAATAACGGTTAGATTAGTACTACTAATCAGAACCTTACAATTTCAACATGACTGCAAATAAATGAGTTACAATGATAGAGAAGTGAAATATGGATATAAGAATGAATTCTAACAATGTTCTTTGCTTTCCAATGACTGAAATGGTGATTAAACTGGAAACTGATAAATCTGATGCAAATTCCTGAGTTCTGGAAATTTAGAACAGCAAACTGGAAAACAGTAAAAAACTCATAACTCACTCATTTCACCTCCAAATTGATTGAAATTTGTTGCAAATGCATCTTAGAAGATAGGCGACCAAACCAGGAGGGAGAAACAGCAGCAAATCGCCTTCATTTATTTCTGGCACAATTCCCAATGCAATGAAAAAGTACGGCCCCTTGAGAAAATCGATTTTGCATTATAAAATCAACAACTTCAATTTAAATTCTGATTTTTGGTGGAAGTTGGCGCCTCAAGTCAACAATCAGATTGCTCAAACACCCAGAACTGAAATAAAATCACTCCACAAGCTATGAACAGAAAACAGCTTCAGCTATAGCAAAACCAGGAATTTCAAAACTGTAAAATTCTCCAAAATTCTCAACCTTTGTTGCTCAATCTGCTAGTCTGATGTGAGAAGCAGCAATGTTCCAACTAGGTGTTGTATTTCAAACACGAAATTGGGAATGGGCTAGGAGGTAGCATCCTCGAAGCAATAATAAAATGTCCATAGTCATTTTGACAGCATAACAGTAAGGTAATTGATGGATGAAATGCTGGAGCAAAAGCCTTCAATAAATAAGAGCTCACCAAAACTCTTCAATTGCCTGAGAAGCAGCTCAAAAGACACAAGAGACCTTTCCCATTCCCAAAGACCAATCAACTTCTCAAGTGGCGTCCCAAAAGCCTCCAAGAATTTCACTTTATTCAAATAATATAAAAGTGGCGTCCACTTTTGCTCAAGGAATAAAGTTCTTAATAAAATTAATAAAGCTCTTTATGAAGGCATACCCTTCATGGCCCCACTTTTAAAAACAACTTAAGTTATCTCCTTAGGCCAAGGGGGTGTCAACAGTGAATTAAAACATAATGCCTTTAATTAAATATTTTTCACCAAATAAAGCTCTCTGAAGACCAAGCCAATATAATAACAACTGCTCCAACTGAGAAGGACTAAGAATGGACAACTGCAACTGCCACAACTAGCATTTACTAAAAATAGTAAATAACATGAAATGCCACAAAACTCCAAGCCAAGAAACCCTAGTTTCACCTCATTCCAGTCTACGGGTTCCGGAATAGACTGATGAATCAAAGAAGAGCGTATGGCCAAAATGGGGACATTACAGAGTAGTGCGATGTTGTTGCAGGGAAATCTTGGAGAATCTTGTTGCTTGTGCTCCAACTTGCTCTTAAATGCTATCCGATGGTGTCCTCTTTACAATTCACTTTGACAATGTGAGAATGAAAGGAAAAGGCAAAAATTTTGAGGTGTGCTTTCCAAAATTTTAATCCATTTTTCTCTCGAATCTCTCCTAGGGTACCCCTTTTTGTCTTCCAAGCTTATGTCTTCAAAATTTCAATTTCCTTTTTGACCTCAAACCCTTCCTAGGTGTGTTTGGACAGCTTGAAGTTACTTTTCCTTTGTTTTTATCCTAGCAACTTGGTTCTGAAGTGTCTAGGTGTGTGCTAGGGACATGGGATGCACTTTTCATTATGTTTGCTCATTGACATTTGATCAAGATGTCCTTGGGCACTCTTGAGCAACATAAGACACTTTTTTTTGTATTTGCAAGTGACATTTTGACATGAGGACCTTTTAGAGTGCACTTGAAAGCATGGGAGCACCTTTTGGTCTAATAACACTTTGATACTTTGATGCTTAAGTGATTTTGGGCACCATATTTCACTTGAATACACTCTAGTTTTGTTTTTGAGTTGATAGTTTGACACTTAAGTCACTAAGCACATGCCCAAGGGGTGGAGTGCACTTTTTTGTTGTGTCTTAACATTGACATTGAAATCATGTTGGGTGGCCCCAGCCTTTTAAGTGTCAAAAAGTAACTTTTTCATTTTATTTTTTTCATTGAAATTTGAATTTAAAGGAAAAAGTGCTTTTTGGTTCACTCAAGTTTATCTAATTTGTCATTGACATTGAAAAGTGCAATTACTTTATCACTTATGTGATTTTTGACTCAAAACATGGCATTGGACTTCCTAGGGGTTTGCCTGAACACTTGGTTGATTTTCCCAACATGGAATTGCCTTCAAGTACCTTTTTCTTTGTTAAGACATGTTTTGGAAACCATGATGACTATTTCTATGCCTGGACACTTATTGCCTTTTTGTGTATTTGGATTTGATGTATTCACCTTGCTTGACATGCATGAAATACTCACATCATAGGCCCTACAAAAGTGTTAACTTGTATTGATTATGATGATAACATTGATAATTAGAAGGGATAAAGACTTGGATTTTGCTTATGAATGAGAAACAATTGAATGGTGACTTGCAACTTGACATAACATGGGAAAATTTTGTATGGGTACAACATACCAACACCATATTTCAATCATTGAAGATGTGCTCTATGGGGATCCTATACACAAGAAAGGGGGTAGAGTATTCCTCCACTAAATTGAACAACTGAAGCACTATGTGAAGAGCACACAGGAAATACTGAGAGGGGGGATGGAAGGGGGGTTGAATCAGTATTTCAAAAACTTTAAAACTGAAAACCGCATGAATCAGAAATCAAAACATTAAGAACATTCATGAACAAGATAAACACCATGAATACCGAGATTACATGGAAAACCCTTTTGGGTTAAAAACCACGGCAAGATATTGCTTTTATTATGAACAACGGGCACCAACCCAGATTACAAAGTAAGCACCAACTCACTGAGAGCACCAACTCTCCATCGAAGCACCTGAACCAACTGAAGCACCAACTCCAGTGTTGCTGAAGCACCAACTTCAGGCTTCTAAAACACTTGATACATAACACATGCAGGCAAAAACACTGTCCAGAACTTGAAATCCTTCTGATCAAACTCTTGACTTCATAAACTCTCACGGCTCTTTACTCAGCTCGAAAATACAGAATGCATCAATGCTGCTTACACTAAAAACTTCACACCTTTTTCAAATCACCCATTACAAAGGTTTTCAAACAGCACAAATACTACCTCAGTTCTTTACTGTACCTTCAGAATATGAATAAGCTTCACATATTTTAAACCAGTATGCTGTCCTTATGCCAAGATAAACATTCATTGAATCATGCCTCCAAAGAACAAACTGACCAGCACCCCGTGTCCAAAGTAAACAGAGTTTTTAATGCCTGAGAGTTATATCCTGTATGCTAGCTCAAGACATATTCAACTCAAAAACATCCAGACATGATATTCCATATTGCTCACATAGAAGACGTCTCTCCCCACTCAGCTCGACAATACGTAGCTTGTGCAGATTCTAAGCATCATTGAATTACCTAAACACTAAATTCTGAGCATCACTAAAAGATGGTCCTCCATATACCTCAAAAAATCACCACGGTATAATACAGTCCCCTCTTTTTATTTCACACAGATACTCGTATGGAACTTGGCTTCAAAAACTGAGCACGACTACAGATATGATGATGGCACAACAAAACCAAAAACAACATAGGCAGAATGCAGTTGTATCATTGCAGAGAATAAGGCGCATACCAACCAAAAAATGTCTGAGCATACATTTTTTTAATAAAAAATAACACACACCAATTCATTCAAAGACTATAGCAGGTAGAAAAAAAAAACGCATTCACAAAGAAAATTTTGCTGAAGATCCTTAATGCAAATAATAAAAAGAAGCCGCCCTCAATCTGAAATGTTCGATGCAAATTTTAAAAGATTTGCATAGAGAAACTGAAGACCTCTGACAATCAGCCGCCATTTAACATATGCCTGAAGGCTGAAGCCATCTCGTAACATATTCGACCTCCAAGGAATTAGAAACACTTATTTAAACATAAGCCTTCAAAAAAATAAACCATCGATTCAATAAGAATGCTCATTTGGCCATTCAATGCAAACTTGGGAAGAATAATTAGACTTTTAAAACACCTGATTTGGCACCTCTGAATTGGCAAAGTTGCTGACAAAGTAGGCTAGCAAGTAGCTGATGAAGACAAGCAACTAGCTCAACCAAACAACCAGGTAGCTCAAGCAAGCAGCCAGGTAGCTCAACCAAGCAGCCCAAGTAGACAAGCAGGTAGCTCACACCTTGACGTCAATGACAAAACATTCTAACACTATGGTCGTGTTCGTAACCACCCCATACATTATCTTGAGTAGAACTAACCAGTTTTTTAATGGGTTCATGGGTCAAGGAAGGAAGGTATCATAGTGTCTTGCGGCAGCTATGGGGAGCCTATGTCTCACTTCCTCTAATGTCTTTTCTTATTCTGGACAGTCCCAAAAGTATAGCACAGGTTTTCATTCATCCTGTAGATGGTTCTGGTTTTGAGTAGGCTGAGAGACAAGAACACGGTGATTCATACTCCTATACTTATCTACATCAAAAATACTGCAACTTTGCTCTTAAATTTAAGAATAACTTCTTTCAATCTTTTTTTTAATTTTGAATGGCTGCTGAAACTCCTATTAGGAATTAATATTTTAAGAGGAGATATACTGTTGTTGACAGCTTATCTCAAAATGTGTGTGAGGTGATTAGGTTTGTGTTAATCATTAGCATGTTTCATTATTTTTTTTTTGTAAGTGGATCTCATTGGCATCGATGTCTAGCCGTTTCTTTCTCATTATAAAATTTTCAAATTTTTGAAATATTATTTTACAATTGGAAAATTGATACTCGCACTTGCATGTATAAGCAATGTACATTTTCAAATTCTCAGTTATGTTTGCCATTTGAATGGACTTGAGCTGTTTGTTCAAATTATTAACATTACATCCTGTAATTATTCCATTGTTTTTTTCACATTTCAGATTCTTTGTGATCATGAGCTACCTTTTGTTGGCCTTTTGGAAAGAGTAGAGAGAGAATTGGTTTGGAAGGTAATACCAATAACTAACATGCTACTCAAAGTTCCTGGGATTCATGATTACCAAAATTTTAGTTCCATGCTTTTGGGTTCTTAAGAATCCATTCGATTTATTTCACGCCCATATTCAATTATTAGCTATTAGCTATAAGTGAAAGGGTGTATATGATGAGGTTCTTTTAAATTAGTGGCTTCTGTTTTTCAGGCAGAGTGCTCAGATATAACAGCAAAACCAAATCCTTACAAGCTTCTATATGCATTCCACACATATCGCCACAATTGGCGCAGGGCAGCTGGTTACATTTATAGGTATTCTGTTCGCATGAAGGAGGAAGGTATAGTGAGAGTGCACTTGGAGTTATCTTTTACATTGAATGAGAGATTGCAGGGGCTCAGTGCTGCTATTAATGCTTTGCACTTGGTCGATCCTGCATATGCTTGGATTGATTCTCTACAAGAGAGCTCTAATGGATTGGACTGGCATTCACCCGCTAAAAGAGCACGCAAATATATTGATGGGACTTGTATGTATATAATGTTTTCTTGCCTTTGTGTATTTATGGGTATATCTATGTTTTATGTTTTCCATGTACTTAACTTCAAAGCATTCTTCAAGACCATTGAAACAATCAGAATTGAAGGAGTTTCTGTCATTAAAGAGTATGCTGGGTATTTTTTTGTGTGTAGGGATCAAATTAACTGACTAATTATGTTCTTCTGATCATTTTATTGACCTGTATTTAGTGGACAAAGAACTTTAATTGATGAATCTGTTCTATGTTTTGATTTAGAATGTAATTGTGTGAGTATTTTTACAGCTGTAATCACCGCTGATGAGACTGGAAAGCCAAATTATGCTATTGATATTGAACAACTTGAAAAAGAGTATGTGCTGACTTTGGCACAGCTTGAACTTGCAGTTGCAAATGTCAAGCATTCTTCATTAGGTTAGTAGTGATCCAATTTTATTTGCAAAGCAGATTCTTTTGTTCACTTCATTCCTTATCTAGCACATAATTGAATTAGTCATTCCAGAATCTTTAAATTATGAGGATGGCTCATCTTTCACCTGCTGCAGTAACTGTGATCAGTACACAAGGTAAGATCAAGTTAAATTTCTTCATTTGTTTCTTGTGCAGGAGGAAATATACAACCAGCAGATCTGGTTTTGTTATTGATACAATCCAACTTAAATGAGATGGCATTCACAGTTATTTTCAAGTTTTGGAAGGATTCTTCATTGAAAAGGTCACTTTTTCTAGTAATTTATTTATTGGGAAAACTCAATTAGTTGTATTTTGTACTGAAATTTGTTATTTACTGAAGATGCCTACTTTTGCAGGGAACTGGAAAAAGTTTTTCAGATCATTTCTCAGAAATGCTGTGCAAGTAAATCTACCTCTTTATTATTGTAAGTAATACTTATAAAACTAATTATGCATGTTGATGTTGTTTGAAAGATAGCTAAAACTCAAGTTCTATAAGTTTCCAGCTTGCAACTCATCTTGATGAAACAATGTCCCATATTCCTGCAGGAGGGATTCACCTGTAAATGTTCTTCTTATACCTTCTTCAGCTAGGGAGGATGAAATTTCCATTGATCGGATGGGTAACAGTGACTTTCAAACTACACAATACATAAATTCAAAGACTGCATGGAATATGCTTCAATCATATCTTGTAAGAAGTTTTCTTTTAATTTAGTTATGGCTATTGTTTTGCAACTTTCATAATCTATTTGGTAATTGCATATTCCTACAGCACATCATTCATCTTCAGAAATTAGCAATTTTATCTGATTAATAAAATGAATAGATTTATTAGGATCTTGCCCATTGGTATGAACTACATTGTTTTTGGGTTGGTACTTTGTTGACTAACAATTCCAGAAAATAATTTATAGCATTGCATAAGACTTAATAATAGATACCTTCAAAGGATGTCAAATCAGGCAGAATAGTATTTTAACGAATGTAATGTTGGTTTATTTAAAATTATCAAAGGCAGTTAGGTTAAATGTAGTAAGTTTGTAATGTCCCCTTCTCAGCAGTGATCGTTTCTGTTGACCGTTGGCCTATTCCGGAGACCCGTAGGCTGTGTGGATGGTGAAATTAGGGTTTCCTAGTTTTGAGGTGGTTGTTGCTTGGAGTTTGGATTTCTGATTGCGGTTTCTTTCTGGGTTTTCAGAGAGCTTCGCAGTGGTGTGTTCAGTTTGGCATTCCGGGCAACTTCGCGAATTTACTATTTTTAGTAAATTCTATTTTTGGCAGTGGACAGTTTGGGTTCAGTTCAGTTGGGCTTCTTCTGCAGTTGTTTCAGCTGGCACTTCAATTCTTGGCCTTGGGCGCATTTTTTAGTGGAGAGATAAGTATTTTATTATAATATTATTATTTTAATATTATACCCCTTTGCCTAGCAGTGCAACTTTAAGTTGTTTTTAAAAAAAGGGGACTTCGAAGGTCTAGGCGTCATAAGGTGATAAATTATATTTTAATGTCAAATTTTGAGACTTTGAAATGGATGCCCCTTTTGAGAGATGAATTTTATTTTAAAAGTGAGTTATTTTATGGAGGAAAAAGGACGCCATCTCTTGGAGGGAAAAGGTGGATTTGAAATTAGGGTTAGGGCGCCCTCTGGATGCTTCTGGATGCTTCTAGATGTTTCTCTCTCGTCTATATAATCAGGCCTCAGCTCTTCATTTGGTATCTTCTGTCTACTACACCGTTATGCTGTTGGATTGATTTCAGACACTCGCTTCGAGGAAAGCACACCTCCTAGCATTGGCTCATCTTCTTGCTTGAAAGACAGCAACTAGTTGAGAGGTTAGCTGGTTATTGGTAGTTTTGCATTGTAGTTGAGTTCTTTTGCATTTAGTGATGATATTCAAGCAATTTGTCATGTTTTAGTGTAGCTGATGTTGCATAGCTGTAGCAAGTTTTCATTCAAAACTCAAAAATACAAAAAGATTGCATTCTGGGTATTTCATATTGTCAATTGTCTAGTCAAGGCGCCATGTTTTGCAAAGTTTCAGAATTTTTAAACAAGTGTTGAATTTATTAGAAGAAAATCACCCTTTCTCTTGGGCCGTACCATTGTACTTGCATTGGAATTCGTGAGCAAATAAAATACTGCAGTTTGGGTCTGTTTCTTGTGTCTTCCTTGGGCGCACTGGTTATAGGGAGCTTTTGCATTTCGTTTGGAGTCAATTGGTTGAGTATTGGGAGAGCTATGTTCATTTCAGTGGGTCTTCTATGTTGCTGATTGTTAATTTCAGACCTGGTTACTGTTATAACAGTCTGTAATTTGGATGGTTTTAGAGCTGTGATGGTGTTAAAAGTATTGGAAATCACTGTGGAAGATTCATTTAACATTGCTTGGATTGAAGACTTCTAAATCACTGATATTGCAGGCATATTCTACATTTTGTAAGCTGAACAGTAGTACTGTCAGCAACTTTAATATTATTGCAAATTCAATGATTGTATCTGCCCACTGAATAAGTGGAAGAGGCTGGCTTGCCGCCTATTTGCTTTATTTGCTTTGTAATTCCTTAAGTCTCCGCCATATGGTCGCCTCTTATCCATCACGGATTGAGTAGCACATACTTGGTGTTGAGCTCTTTTCAGTATTGCAATAGATAGGGATCCTCTGACCGAATGCTCGTCGTTCACCGGCGCATCTCTGGTTAGAGTTCTTGTTCAGCATTTACTTTTGAGATCCTCTGACCAATGCTCACACCTTGCCCGCATCGGGATCCTGGTGTACATTCTGGTTAGAGTTACTTTCTGCATCGTTCTCGGTTTATGCTAACCTTAACGCGGTGCGGTTGCATTGTAATCATTTGTGAAAAAACAAAAAAAATTTGGTCCGGTTCATTACAGTGGTATCAGAGCCATGATTCTGCCAACCTGTGCCCAACAGTGATTCAGTGGTCAGATGAGTGACTGATTGCAGATACTTCACCAGAGGTCAGGCCAGAAGACAACAGATACAGCTTCCGCCAGTGCCAGAAGCAGATACTTTTTCAGAAGCTTTGAGAGAAACCGGAAGAGCAGTGGATACGGGTAAAACAGTTGAGAACATGTCAGACAATCTTAGGACAGCCATGGAAGAAAAGGATGCAAGGATGGAAAAGAAGTTTGATGGAATGATTGAGATGATGTCTCGATTACTTGCTAAAATGGATCAGCAAGCTACTCAGAACCATACTCCGAATCAAAACCATGCTACAGGAGAAAGCAGTGGTGTCAATGGAAACAATGGGAATAATGGGAACAATGGAAGCAATGGGAATAATGGGAACAATGGTAATGGAGGCAGCAGAACTATTGGACAGCATGATACCATCTCTAGCGGATCAGCCTCTAGACCGCTCTTTCCTACATTCACTCCAAGGGAAGAACAGCAAGTTGAAGCTACCGTTCCTTTGGTAGATGATGCTAGGCAAGCCTACATGGAGTACTCTACCCTACCACCTGATCTTAGGGACCAATGGTCTTTTGATCAATTCTTGAATCAGAGAAACAGAAGACATGGAGGAAGAGTTGATAACCGAGCTTATATGGCTCCTAGAACAGATTTTCATCAAGCCTTAGGGAAGGTAACATTGGCTCATTTCGATGGAAGTGATAAGTGTTCAGCAAGATCGTGGGTTCAGAAGTTAGACAACTACCTATCACTTCGTCCCATGCCAGAAGAAGATGCCATCAAATTTGCAACACTTCATTTGGAGGGAGCTGCCCATGAATGGTGGTACCATGGTTTGGTCACTCTTGGCCATAACCTTATTCGAACCTATGGAGAATTCACCAACAAGCTGATTGAAAGGTTCGACACTAAGGATCCTGAAGTAAGATTTCGCGAGCTTGCACAACTCAAGCAGCATGGCTCCTTGGATTCTTACATTGCTGATTTCCAGAGACTTTCTGTGATGGTGCCCAACATCACCGAAAGAAGATTGGTTGTGTTGTTTTCTGAAGGTTTGGTTGAACCCTTGAAAGGGTGGGTTAAAGCTTTCGATCCACCAAGTCTTGATGAGGCAATCAAGAAGGCTCGTAGTATGGAGTTATCAGCCCCTAGGCCTAAATTTCCGCCTAAGCCTTTTGGCCATAAGAAGGATAAGGATAAAAGACATTCTTCTAATCAGCACAAGAAGTTCCCACCTAAATTGACTGAAGAGCAACGTGAACAGCTCAGAAAGGAGGGCAAGTGTTACACATGTTTAGAGCCTTGGACTAAAGGCCATAGATGTCCTGGAAGAGGGCGTTATAATCAAATGGGGACCTATTCTGATTATGAATCAGCATCAGATATGTCTGATCAGCAGTCTTATTTTGGGGACAGCGAGGATGAAAGAGCCACAGAAGAGTCCGATCATGAGCAAGGAGTTGGGGGCCCTATTGCCCAACTCTCTAGTTTCCAAAAGAACGAATCTTTCAAGGTTCGTGGTGGAGTTGGAGGTCATCGAATTGTTGCATTGATTGATACTGGTGCAACGCATAACTTCATTGATGAAGGTGTGGTTGCCAAGAGAGGTCTCAAAACTGAAGAATTTGAGGGCTTCAAAGTCATGGTGGCTGATGGGTTTCATATTTCCTGCACACGAAGAGTTCCTAACATGTCCTTGCAGTTGGGAAACTATGAAGTCAAAGATGACTTCTATGTGGTTACTATTGGTGACACAGATGCAGTTTTGGGTATACAATGGTTACGTTCACTTGGTGAAATCTCTCTCAACCTACAAACAATGGAGCTCAAGTTCCAATCTGATGGCAAGAGAGTTGTTTTGAGAGGAATGTCTAATGGTGGTCCTCGTATAGTTTCTTTCAAAAGGATGGAAAGGCTGATTAGACATGACCAAGTGGAGTGGGCTGCGGAATGCATGGTTCTTCCGGCTAGTGCAGTTGATACCAAGAGGGAATATCCTCCCGATATTCAATCTATACTCACCAAAAGGAGTAAGGTGTTTGCTGATCTACCACCTGGGCCACCACCAGAAAGGGGTGCTGAGCATGTTATTGAACTTAAGGAAGGGGCCAAACCAGTCATTACAACACCGTATAGATATCCTAAGAAGCAGAAGGATGAAATTGAGAAGAACATAAGAGAACTCCTGGAGATGGGCTTCATTCGCCCTAGCAAGAGTCCCTTTGCTTCAGCTGTGGTTCTTGTGAAGAAGAAAGACGGCACCATCCGCATGTGTGTGGATTATCGTGCCTTGAATCAAAGCACAATAAAAAATCGGTATCCTATTCCTCGGATCGATGAGCTCATTGATGAGCTGCATGGTGCTAAATTCTTCTCCAAAATTGATTTGAGATCGGGTTACTATCAAATCCGGATGAGGGGCTCAGATGTTGAGAAGACGGCATTCAGATGCCACTATGGTCATTTTGAGTTCCTAGTCATGCCCTTTGGCTTGACTAATGCTCCAGCCACCTTCCAGTCCTGCATGAACAGAGTTTTCCAGAAGCAGTTGAGGAAATTTGTGTTAATTTTCTTTGATGATATTCTCATCTTCAGCAAGACGTGGGAAGAACACCTCAAGCACTTGGAGGAAGTGCTTAGCATTCTTGAATCAGAGAGTTTGTTTGCAAAGGAGTCCAAATGTGAATTTGGAATGAGGGAGCTGCTCTACCTTGGCCATATCATCAGCGCTGAAGGGGTGAAGGTTGATCCAGAAAAGATCAAGGCTATTGTAGATTGGCCACCTCCAGAAAATCTGACTCATTTGAAGGGATTTTTGGGTCTTTGTGGCTTCTATAGAAGGTTCGTAAAGGGGTATTCTCAAAGTGCTGCTCCTCTTACTGACCTCACTAAAAAGGGGGCTTTCATGTGGTCAGAAAAAGCTCAAAGTGTGTTTGATAAGTTCAAGAAAATCATGAGTTCTTGTCCTGTATTGGCCATACCAGATTTCTCCAAACCCTTCGAGTTACAGTGTGATGCATCAGGGGAAGGTATTGGGGCTGTTTTGATGCAAGAGAAGCATCCAATTGTATTTGAAAGCAGAAAATTAAGAGGGGTTGAAAGGACCTATTCTATCTATGACAAGGAAATGCTTGCAATCATGCATGCATTAGCCAAGTTCAGACAGTATCTGGTGGGGAGTAAATTCGTGGTCAAGACTGATCACAACAGTCTCAAGCACTTTATGCATCAGAAGGACTTGAATGAGAGACAGCAGAAGTGGGTGAGTAAGCTACAAGCTTACGATTTTGACATTGAGTATGTCAAAGGGAAGAATAACGTTGTGGCTGATGCTTTGTCTAGAAGGCCTCACTTGAGCTCATTGTGTGAGCTTAATGCTGATTGGAAGGAGTTGTTGCTTGCTGATTATGCCAAAAATCAGTTTGCAACCAGCGTTATTGAAGGTACTTTTCATGATGAAAGGTACAAGGTAGTTGATGGGTTGATCCACTACAAGGGAAGAATCTTCTTGGTGGCTGATTCTAAACTTAAGAAGAAGATTTTGGTGACTTTCCATGACAGTCCACTTGCTGGTCATCAAGGGTACTTCAAGACATACAAGCAGATTCGAGAGAGATTCTCTTGGAAGGGGTTGAAAGATGATGTTCAGCGTCACATCAAGGAGTGTAGTACTTGTCAAATGAATAAAAATGAGCACTCTCTTCCAGCTGGTCTACTGCAGCCACTTCCCATTCCAAATCAAAAATGGGAGAGTATCTCTATGGATTTCATCACCGGGTTGCCTAGGGCTCAAGGCAAAGACTGTATTTATGTTGTAGTGGACAGATTGACCAAATTCTCTCATTTCTTTGCCATCACAAGCACATTTACAGCAGCTCAAGTTGCAGATTTGTTCTTCCATGAAGTGTTTAGACTGCATGGGTTGCCTAAAAATATTGTGAGTGATAGGGACAGCAAGTTCCTAAGCACCTTTTGGCAGGAAATTTTTAGGATGAGTGGTACCGTGCTTACTCCAAGCACTAGCTATCACCCACAAACGGATGGTCAAACGGAGATTGTGAACAAATGCTTGGAGGGCTACCTCAGAAATTATGTCTCAGAACAGCAAAGAGCATGGGTAAAATGGCTCCACTTGGGAGAATATTGCTACAATTCATCTTTCCACATGTCAATAAAGATGTCTCCATTCATGGCCCTCTATGGTTACGAGGCTCCAAGCTTTGCTGATTTGGTGTTTGGCGATAGCAAAGCTCCTCAAGCCAAGGATTGGTTGCAGCAGAGCCAAGATGTTTTGAAATCCTTGAAGGACAACCTTCAAATGGCACAAAATCAGCAAAAGATGTACGCTGATCAGCAGCGTGTTGAGCGCTCATTTGAGGTTGGTGATATGGTATATCTTCGGCTTCAGCCCTACAGACAGTCCACACTTAAGAAGAGTGGAGCTGAGAAGCTGAAACCACGCTTCTATGGACCATTCAAAGTTGTTAGGAAGGTTGGAGCGGTGGCTTATGAGTTGGAACTACCTTCGAGTAGTAAGGTCCACAATGTCTTCCATGTGTCTCGCCTCAAAAAGGCACTTGGACACAACGTTGTGGCTTCATCATAGTTACCTCCTTTGGATG
>VDFB02011084.1:44240-73262 GCA_007258455.2 Sequoia sempervirens
ATATTCAAATGAAAAATAGTGAAAAAATAGCTTCAAATGCACCCATGAAAAGAGTGACAATCAATTATAAGTTGAATATCAATGTACCTTAAAAAATAGCTCTTCTTCTATCGAAATAAGTCCTTTTTTGTATTTTCCTAAATATCCTTCAATTGAAAAAAATAAAAAACTATTTATATGAATGTTTTCGGCTAGACATATTTTGACCAACAAGATTATGACCAAATACATTCTAGTCAAAAGGATTTCGACTAGAACTTACTCGGCTGAAAATGGTTCAACTAAAACAGTCTAGTTAGCATCCTACTTGGCAGCCAACTCAACCTTTTTCAAAATTTTCTGAAACTTTCAACTTCAACTAAGTATTTCTTCAATCAAAATGATTTAAAAAAAAAAACCCTTTTGTAGAGCTCAGAGTGGTGGATCCAAATATGTAATTTTTTTTAATATTTTGATGAGTTTTAATATATATTTTTTTAAATAATGCGAAATGTTAAAGTTAAAAAGGTTGATTTGTGTTGAAGTAAAACATACTTCAAAACAATTGGAAAGATATTATGGTGCACTAGGCTGAGAGAATCCTCTCTCAAAAGGGTATAATTTATTTTCTTTTGAAAATGATTAAAAAAAGTAGACAATAATCGACGCCAAATGAAAAACTATCAAATTCCTTACTGCTTGGATCTCTTTAAAATGTTGGTTACGTAAGAAAATACATCAAAAATCTCTGAAATTTTTGCATGTGCACTAGATATTGAAGTTACTCTATTTGGAGAAAAAAATTATGCAAACAAAGTTTTTCTATTTGTTTCTTGATGCCAACTAAACACTTTCCTGAAATTTTCAGCATTCCAAAATTTCCTCTTAAATTGATTAAAAAAATAGTGAAAACAATTTATTTATTTTTTAAAAAATTACAGGAATAAACTTCATCAAGACTTCTACATTTAATTAGTTTACATCATTTTGAAATTCAAACATAAAGACCACTTTTATGTGGTTGAAGTTCAAAAAACAATTTGGTGTTTGTTGATTTCTTTATAAAGTGTGACACAGGTTTGTACTTTTACTCTATATTGTTGCAACATCATGTTGCACTCAGGTACTTTGGATGAAGCCAAATTTGAAGAAAATGAAGATTGAGTTTTAAGACCCTATCACTATTCTTTGTGATAACACCAGTGCAATCAACATTTCAAAGAATTTGGTGATACACTAAAAAACAAAACACATTGCAATCAAGTATCATTTCTTGAGGGAGAAGGTTGTAGAGAAAGAAGTAAAGTTGGAATATATTGAGACTAAGGAGCAAGTTGTAGACATATTCACAAAGCCACTCCCTAAGGAGACTTTTGAGTTTCCCCGGAAGAAGTTGGGAGTTGTTGCTCCCTCCTCTTGAATCAAGAGGAAGCACATGGAAAGGGGGAGCTTGGTCTCCCTTCCACAAGAAGGTTGGGTGGTCTTGCGAAGTATTTTCAAAGGTAGTGAAGCATGGACTCAGGGGGAGTCTATTCGAGAAACAAGTTTTTAGATGGTGCAGTGTATCAAAATGTGCGGAAATGGTTGCAAAAATGGTGGTTCCTTGTAGGGGGAATCAATGGTTGACCCTTTGACATTGATTTCAAAGGGGGAGAGAGTGAACTCAAAATGTTGAAGTTGTGAAGTGAGATTAGAATGTTGAATTGCTCAAAAAGAATAATGAACTCTAATGTTTCAAAGGAGAAAGTTGGTTAGGTGTCCCAACATTTTGTTGTTTTCCATCAATGACAAATGAGGAGATTGTTGGACATACATTGCCATTGATGTCAAAGGGTGTCTAGTCTATCAAAAGTATCATTGATGTGAAGGATGAAAAATATTGTAGGGGTACTCGAATCATCATCATTTATAGTTAAACAAGGTTATCATAGTATCATGATGTAATCTCGAGATAGTAAATGACACTCTTTATAGTTCAAGAGCATTATTCTTGAGAAAGCTGTCTAGTCAATCATATACCATGCAAAGTATGTAGCTAAAATGCTTGTGGTGGTCCGAAGGTCAGTAATAAGGATATTTTCTAGGCAACGAGATATCCCTAACAATTTTTTGTTGGTCAACATTTCTTTCAGAAATGGAGTTTTCCTCTACGGTTTGAAAGGAGAGCATGTCTACACTAGTTCTATCATATTCTCGAGATTCCGAAGGAAATGTTTAGTATGCAAGAAGTTTGAAGTGATAGAAGATTCTTTGTGTCTTTTTTTCAACTTGTTGTTCAAGGCATGTGTGGTAACAACTAAGTTGTGTGCATAAGTAAAATCTTGCATATGGTGTTAGGATAGGACCTGGTTAAGGTTCTTGAGGTGGCACACGACATCATGTTGTGTTGGCGGAAAGAAACTTGATTTTTAGACCAACCTACTACACGTTTCATGTAATTTGAATTTAGGTCTTGGCTCTTTACAGATCCATGGCCAACATTGAAGAGTGTTAATGTGATGTCTTGCATATATTTCAAATGTTCAAATGCATCAGGAAGCATCGACATGTGTCTACATGAATTAGAATTACATCTATGTGAAGAAGAGTTGATTGTTGGTGCAAGTTGAAGAGAAGGTGGTGAAAACAAAAGGTTCTAGTGTGTGCATCTATATCAAAAGATCATCAGAAGAGTGGAAGAGTGTTAGTATCTAATGTTGAAGTATTCAACTACTGTTGAAGGTCTACAAGCTTTATCTTTGTGATCTAGTAGGACTAGTATTCTACCTATTGTATTGTTTCAATTGGGGATTGGTGTCTCCAGTAGGTTGGTGCCTACAAATACTTCAGGGGATTGGTGTCTACGGTAGGTTGGTGCCTACTAAGTGTGCAAAATTCACTTGTTTTTTTTCTTTCTAAGGCTAGATTTGGACAGTAGATCCAAGTAGCTATTCTCACTGTGGTTTTCCCATCTCAAGTTTCCACTTATATCTGGTGTTCATGTGTTGATTGCTTATGTGTGATATGCTAAGTAGATTTTGATAACAGTAACAAAAATTCAAGTTGCATGATTCGGTTAGGGTTGAAGTTGAGAATTTTGGATTGATTAGATCTACTGATTCATCCCCCTTCTTAGTAGATTATGTGCCCTTCAATATGCATCTCAAACATAAGGAAGATCAAACCAAATTCATTCCCAAAACAAGGGAATAAGCCCAATAACATCTAAACTCAACATCAATGAATATTCTCATAATGCATAAGTGGATAAACATGCCGACACTCCTCAAATGAACCCTTCAGAACCATCTATCCATAGCTCAAGATCCATATGCATGAGAAATAAAAGCATAAAACATAATACATCTGAAAATGATAATGGGAAATACATTTCAAATGATTATTCGTCAAGTAGACAAAGAGTGGGGAATGAGAATGCTCCTCTAAGATATACAAGTAATTATAACTCATCTAAGAACAATCTCCTCATAGGTCCATGTTGAACTCACGTCCAACTAAGGTGTAGGCTCCTTGTACTTCTAGTTGAAACATCATCAAAGAGTAACTCTCTCAATAAATGTCTCTAATCATAAGAGATCCCTTAGCCTCACCTATGTCTCCAAGTATCCATTTCCTCCTATAATCGATTAATCCATGTCAAACTCAAAAATTAAAATAGCACTATCATGAAACTCTTAAGCAAATGATTAATATACTCAATACCAAGAGAACCAACCAATATCAAAGTTAAAGCCTCAACCTCGAGAATCAAGAACACATCATGACATCATGATCTCACATCTCCTTAAAAGAAGATCATATGCTCCAATGAACATATCATGCACTGTATCATCCCAAAAATCTAAACTAGTAATCAGGAGTACATCATGACATAATAACAAAAACATCCTATCAAACAAGGATCACACGTCAAATGACAAATCATGGCATACCAAAGACTAAAGAGTCCCCCATGACTATCCAAGATGTTAACATCTCAAAACCACATGAAGATAGCCATTTCCTATCAATGAAACCCAAGATGGCAAGGAACCCTCATTGCATAAAAGAAATAGAATCAGAAGTCCATCCATGGAACCGACAAACACTATAGAAGATCATCCATCACCATGTGATGAATCCACATCATCGCCATAAGCTCTCACTAATCTATGATACCGACTCTTCATGGAACCATGACAACCATCCTCTAAATGAAGATCCTTAATGGCCCCAACGTAATCAAGGAACTCAACACCAAGAGCTACCAAAGGGAAGAGTCGAACCATGATCTCCAAAACCAAGAAGATACAACACCACCAAACCATCACTGTCACAAGCTCCCACTAAGTTGTGAATCAAGTTATCCATGATATCGTTATAACAACCTCCTCAATGAAGATCAACCAAAGGCCCTCACACAATCAAAGAATTCAACTGCAACACTAGGAGCTCTCAAAAGGAAAAGTAAAACCATTATCCTCAAACCAATAAGATGCATTGCCACAAACAAACTAGAAACCAACCCAACACCACCAACAAAGAACCTACATAAAAAATCATGTCATGTCAAAGTTCAAAAGGCACAAGGAATATCCATGACACCATGATCACCACCAAATGTACTAGCAAAAAACTCCCACCATGTCACACATGTCTACATCATATAGCCAACAACCATAGGTCCCCTCATATTTGTACCTGGAAACACCATCTCTCCACCTCAACATGACAAACAAACTAGCAAAACAAGTGATTAAACCAAGCCACAATTTTGAATTTGTATCAACACTAAAGTATGGGCATAGACAACCCACATCCAGGTCATATATGCAACCTGAAAGTATAAACAACCTACAACACTACACAACTCGTAAATCCAACTATGCAAAATACAAACTCAACAATATATTGATAACCATGTCAAATGAAAGTAATCAAAGATGTACATATGAGTATACAATGAGTCAAACACCAAATCGCCAAGATCTGAATAGCCATAAACTCACAAAAGTACCAAAATCAACAATAACCCATAAATAGTTCATATGGAAATAACAGTAAATAAATCATGCTAAAACAATTCCAAACTTGAACCAACGTGTAGTGTTTTGAACAAGATTTTCATCGACTATAAGACGTCCAAAATATGACTCCGTATGCACATGTTATGACCTTTCCAACTCTAAAAAGAATATCTAACTTCCAACAAGCATTTCTCTATCAAAACAACAAATTTGTAAAAACCACTAATACCATAATGAAATACTTGGAACCACCGAAGTTGAAAAATGAACACCCTAGACAATTTATGCCCCCTAAATTTTTTTTGCACAAATTGGCTATAAAGTTGAGAAGTGGTGGCAAGGCGACCTATCGGTGGTGTCGACACCACCCAGGCGATGCCACCGCAAAGCAATCTGCACCCAAAATGTATTTAGAATTGGGTTTAAAATTACTTTTAAAATTGGTGATTAATATTTTTGTTTACCTTGCAGGGGGTTCGGGTCAACTTTGGTCAATTCCCCATGGGACATGGGGCCATGCTAAGTCGGGGGCTAAGCTCTACCAATGACCCTGAATTTTTTTAAATTTTTTTTTTATTTGGACAACCATATGATCATACGATAGAGTTAAGAGGGCAAAAAAATGTACTTTTTTTCTGTAACCAAAAAAGGCCTAATTATATGCCAACCGTCATCTCTCGAGCCTCCTGGATCCAATGGTGGGATTTGTTTTGTCCTCATGGGTCATTTTAAGAACTTCCCCCACAAAACTCATGGTGAATACTAAAACAACAAAGATTCATCAACCCGAATCTACAAAAAAAATATCTGTAATTTCAAAACCTCAAATCTACAAAAAATTATGCACAAAACCCTCATATCTTGCAATGTATTCATTCTTTCATGCAAAGCCATGCATTCAACTATGCACTAGATCTACTCCAACAAGGGTTACAGAAACCACAACCATGGCTGTGAAACCAAATGAAAGGAAATATGCATCACCCAAGATAATTTCCACATAACTCAAATAGAAAAATATATGCAAACAAGTATTCAAAATGGATATGCAAAAGAATAGACAACATACTACCAAAGATGACATAAGATACACCTTGGAAAAACCTTTAAGAGGAAAAAACTAGCCTCCAAAAGCATCTATTACTCATGTATTATTCAACAATAAATATTACAATATATCTTCAATGTCTTCATCAACACCTTTGGAACATCAAGTCCTTTACAAGCACTCCATGTGAGCAAGCATGTAACCACACATCTCATGCCATGCTTCAAACTTAACAAATGCTAACAAGAGATGCTCTCAACCCCTTCACCAAAATGACCAATTAGCTAACCTTAGACAACTACCCATGTGCTTGTTTTTATAAACATAAGCTCACACAAAAACATCAAGTGACAATACATAAAAAATGTAACTAATACCATGAGCTTACAAATGGAATGTTTGTCATTGATGTCAAAGGTAGACAAGGTTGTCAAAGAGTTTGTCGTGGAGGTTGTTGATCTAAGATGTATGGACGAGAATGTCAAGATAAGAATGAAGAGATTCTCATAGTGATACTGATGTCAAGTACATGAACAAGATTGTTATCCTTAATATCAAAGACGAAGATTGTTGGTGAGATTGATGTCTAAGAGATCATTGTGGAGATTAAGATGTATACACGAGAACTTCGAAGCAAGTATTGTCATTGGTGTCAAAGAAGTATTACAAGATTTTCAAAGCGATTGTCATTGAAGTCGAAGATGAATGAAGAGATTGTTGGAATGCATTGTCATTGATGTTAGAAGCATTGCCAAAATTAATACCATTCATATTTTGGTTAAGAACATTGTTAAGGCCAAAGGCCACTAATTGATCTCTCCATAACAACCTTTAATCAAATATGCAAACATAAGTCATTTGGTATATGTCTTGAAGAAATTGTCAAAAGGTGTGATCAACAACAACACATATTTTATATAGCAGATCACCCAATTCAAGTGTGTGAATAAGTTCGATAACATATAGAAGTGAAATAAATTGATCATTATCAAAGAAGTGAAATAAATGTACTTATTAAAGTGCTGACCAACCTTTGTATTTATGCAAGGAAGTTTATAAGTGTAGGCCAACTCTCTTTGCACTATGAGAAATGAAATCAAATAAATATTTTAACTCCATTTTTCTTTGCCAAAGACATATATTAATGTATATTAATCACCCAAAAACAAAAGAAGATTAAATGCAACGATTACATTGTCATGTGAAGGCAACAATAAAGGTATCAATTTGTTTAAAGAAGTAATTACCATATTCAAAAACATGATTATTATATAAGGCAGTGATTTGTATTTATGAAGACGTTTATTAAGATTTATGAAGGTGCAATGATCAAGTTAATAAGGATAAAAAGCAGCAATTCATTAATGGCAAAGGGTTGTGATTAAAAGAAAACAAAAGCAACGATTAAGAAGGAAAGATCATGTCTCCTTTAAAAGTTTGTCTTTATTCAAAGGGATGCCTCCCTTTATGAAAAGTGTCATGTCCCCTTCTAGTTGACATCTCTCAGAGCATATGATTAGCCTATTATGCGACCCTCGTAGGCTAATAGGATGGATAGAGGGTCTTGATGGAGCTTGGCTTGGCTTCAGTTGTCAGAATTTTACCAGTTGGCTTTCGTTCGGGCTCATTCGGACACCATTTGCCTGAGTTGCTATTTTTAGCAGTATTTGGCACTCAGCGAGGCACCCCTGCTATTTTTAGCAGTATGGATTTATCATGTGCAAAATCATTCACTTAGTCACCAGCTTCAGACGGTTCGTAAATCAGACACATTTTGAGGGAGATATTAATATTTAATTGATTAATCAAATATTAATTATTTTTGGAGCTTATATTATAAAGTTATAATATTTTAATATTATAACTTAAGTGAATTGCTGAAGGGGGTCACCCATCATGGAAGGGGCCATTTTTTATTATAATTTATAATTAAAAATGTGATCAAAGACTATTGAAATAATTAAAAAGAAAGCCGAATTTATTTTAATGATGCCTTTTTGAAGGAATTCGCACTTTTGAGGAGATATAAGGCTTTGCTTTGGAAATCGAGCCATTATGATTATTGGTTATTGAAATTTGAGCAAGTCTTCTTTCGGAGAACGAAGCCTAGGGTTTCTGTTGTCTACAGACATTGGAGAACAAGCCATCTTCAGTGTTGCGATTCAGAGGCTGTGAGATACCAACTGATCTATTGCATTACAGAGAGATTTCTTCATTCAAAAGTGATCACAGAGCTTTACAATTGATTTACCTTCAGGGTTTTTGGTTATTAATTCATCCAAAGGAGTTTCTTTCATCAAGGCGCCTATTTCCTTGAGGTCTGGAGATTCTAAAGAGGGCCGTACTTTTCATTTATTGCTGCTGCTACAGCCATACCTTCTACAGCAGGTCCGTACCATTCAAGAGGCCGTACTTTCCGGTCAAGGCAAATCGCCTTCCTTTTTGACCATCTGGTTGCATCAAGAGCGACGCAAATACCTAGGGATTCATTCTGGAGCATTAGGTAGAGGAGGAAAGAACTAAATTGGAGGCCGTACCAGTTCTTCTCTATTTCATGCGCATGTAATCAGCAAATCAGGTTTTCTTATTGCTATCATGTTGTCTCCTTTTATCTTGCATGTTGTCAGATCTCTATTGTAACAAGTCCAGAGGATCAATAAATGATTTGTCATCAGTAGATCTCGATTTTCCATCAATATTGGTGTTGTAGCATTTTCATTTGAATTTATTATTAAATTATTGCAAAATCACAATTTTCTTATTTCATGCAAAAACCACAAAAAAACCAAAATACAAACAAAACAATCAAAAACAGTTAGATTCAGAAAACAGGGGAAACAAGGGTTTCTACAAAAAGGCATAAGGGCATATAAAGATTGGAAGATATGTGGATTTAGAAAGTAACAAATCAATGATATATTTTGAATATAAGGAAGAGGAAGACCAGAAAAATAAGAGTAAATCTAACTTATTTTGAGAATATATGTGTGAAAATTAAAAGCAGATTTGTGAGGAAAACATTGATATATTAGTGATCAAATTGAAGGAAGACATTGACAAATTTGGATCAAATTTGTGATCAGATCTGGAAGGAAAATTGTGCATGACTATAATCAAATTTATGAGAAAAGGTTATTGTGTGGATTGTCATCAGATTTGGAAGAAGGATATTGTG
This sequence comes from Sequoia sempervirens, assembly GCA_007258455.2. Lineage (NCBI taxonomy): Eukaryota > Viridiplantae > Streptophyta > Pinopsida > Cupressales > Cupressaceae > Sequoia > Sequoia sempervirens. Next base: position 53,449 of record VDFB02011084.1, read on the forward strand.
TGAGTTGCAATCAAATTTGTGAGAAGAAGATATTGAGAAGCATATTATATTGATCATTGAAGGATTAATAGGTTGAAGCCTATCAGATAGAGGTTGGAGCCTCTTGTTGAGTTGGAGCTCAGTTTGTGTGGGGGTTGGAGCCTCCCATAGGTTGGTGCCTAAAATTTTGTCAAGTAGAGATTGGTGTCTCCTATGAGTTAGTGCTCACTATTTGTATGTGAAGTAGGTTGGCGCCTACAAGAAAGAGAAGAAGATCAATAAGAAAGCTATATATATATATGCAATATTTTGTCATGGTTTTCTCCCTCAAGGGTTTCCACATAAAATCATGTGTTGTCTCTATGCTCTAAATTGAATGTTTTATTGTGATTAGTTAAGTTTTGAAAAGTAAAAGATTGTTAGATATTGATTCACCCCCCTTCCGCCCTCCGCCCCCTTCGCCCTCCGCGCCCTCCCCCTCGACCTCCCCCTCCCCCCACTCTTAGTATCATTGTGTGCTCATCAATTGGTATCAGGGGGAGTTCCTTTGGATATAGCCTAACTGGTAGAAGGCAGATCTTAAGAGCACATATGCGAAAAATAAAAGGAAATACTAAGAAGAATGTTAATCAACTAGTGCCAATCAAACCAAATGAAAATGATGAGGTGGCACTTGAAATACACATGGCAACAAAAAAGAAAGATGAAAAAGAAGATAACCTTGTGAGTGAAAGAAAAGAAAAGTTAAAAAGGGAAGAAAATGTTGAAATGGATTTAAAAGAAGAATAATATGATGAAAAGGTAGATATGGAATTAGAAGAAGAGAATTCATCTAAAGAAGAAGGAGCGTTTAAGGCATCAAAAGGGGTGGAAAATTCAAAGCATTAATCAAGTGATAGCTTGAGAAATTAATCAGATGCAAAGGAAGCCCATGTTGATAAAAAGCCCAAAGAAGAATCTAACATATACAAAGGTAAGTATACAAATTTTAGTTGTGATAAAACTAATTATTGTGTTTTTGAAGGTGTGTGGATCAAAAGTGAAGACAAAGAAAAGAAGAGAAAGATTCAAGAGAAGAAATACTCTTCTTGTCTATGAAAGCAAAAGGTGATAAAAATGAAAGAGATGAAGAAGAACATGTCGAAGATGATGAAGAAGTAGATCTTGAGGAAGAACTTCACCTTGCGTATGAGGAGATTCATTCACTAAGAATAAATGGATGTCTAAAATCAAAAATTCAAGAAGTGAATCCAAGATAGACAAGGTTGTCAAAGAGTTTGTCATTGATGTCAAAGATAGACAAGGTTGTCAAAGAGTTTGTTGTGGAGATTGTTGGTCTAAGATGTATGGATGAGAATGTCAAGATAAGAATGAAGAGATTGTCACAATGATACTTGTCAAGTACATCAACAAGATTGTTATCCTTAATATCAAAGACATTGTCGGTGAGATTCATGTCTAAGAGATCATTGTGGAGATTAAGATGCATGGACGAGAACTTCAAAGTAAGTATTGTCATTGGTGTCAAGGAAGAATGATGAGATTGTCAAAGAGAATGTTATTGAAGTCAAAGATGAATGAAGGGGTTGTTGGAATGTATTGTCATTGATGTCAGAAGCATTGTCAAAATTAATACCATTCCTATTGCGGTTAAAGACAACAACCTTTACATCAAATGTGTATGGCACATAAGTCATTTGGTATATGTCTTGAAGAATTGTCAAAAGGTGTGATAAGTGAAAACACATATATTTTATATATTACATCATACAATTCAGGTGTGAATAAGTTTGGCAACATATATAGAAGTGAAATAAATTGACAGTTATCAAAGAAGTGAAATAATGGACTTATTATAGTGCTGACCAACCTTTGTATTTATGCAAGGAAGTTTAAAGTGCAGGCCAACTCTCTTTGCACTATGAGAAAATGAAATCAAATAAATATTTTAACTTTGTTTTACTGGCCAACCACCTTTGGCAAAGACGCTTATATATTAATGTATATTAATCGACCAAAAAAAAAACATCAAATGCAGCGATTACATTGTGATGTGAAGGCAGCAATTTGTTTAAAGTAATTATCATATTCAAAAGCATGATTGTTATATAAGGGAGCGAGTTGTATTTATGAAGACATTTATTAAGATTTATGAAGGTGTAGTGATCAAGTTAATAAAGATAAAATGGTAGCAATTCATTAATGACAAAGGGTTGCGATTAAAAGAAAACAAAAGCAACGATTAAAAAGGAAAGGTCACGTCTCCTTTAAAAGTATGTCTTTATTCAAAGCGATGCCTCCCTTCATGAAAAGGCATAAGGGGATATAAAGAGTGGAAGATATGTGGATTTAGAAAATAACAAATCAATGATATATTTCTGAATATAAGGAAGAAGAAGACAAGAAAAATGAAGTGTAAATCTGATTTATTTTGAGAATATGTGTGAAAATTAAGAGCAAATTTGTGAGGAAAACATCGATATGTTAGTGATCAAATTGAAATAAGACATTGACAAAGTTGGATCAGATTTGTGGTCAGATCTGAAAGGAAGATTGTGCATGACTATAATCAGATTTGTGAGAGAAGGTTATTGTGTGGACTGTGATCAGATTTGGAAGAAGGATATTGTGTGAGTTGTAATTATATTTGTGAGAAGGAGATATTGGGAAGAAGCATATTTTATCAACCATTGAAGGATTAATAGGTTGGAGCCTCTTGCTGAGTTGGAGCTCAGTTTGAGTGGGGGTTGGAGCCTCCCATAGGTTGGTGCCTAAAATTCTGTCAAGTAGAGATTGGTGTCCCCTGTGAGTTGGTTCTCACTATTTGTATGTGAAGTAGGTTGTAGCTTATAAGAAAGAGGAGAAGATCAATAAGATATATATGGAAAAGATCAATAAGATATATATAAGCAATATTTTTTTGTGGTTTTCTCCCACAAGGGTTTCCACATAAAATCGTGTGTTGTCTCTATGCTCTAAATTGCTAGATCTTACTTGAATGTTTTATTGTAATTGGTTTAAGCTATGAAAAGTAAAAGATTGTTAGATACTGATTCACTTCCGCGCCCTCTCCTCACTCCCCTCCCTCCCCAAAATTTGTGTGGGGTTGGAGCCTCCCATGGGTTGGTGCCTAAAATTCTATTGAGTAGAGATTGGTCTCCTGTGAGTCGGTGCTCACTATTTGTATGTGAAGCAGGTTGGAGCTTATAAGAAAGAGAAGAAGATCAATAAGATATATATAAGCAATATTTTGCTGTGGTTTTCTCCCACAAGGGTTTCCACGTAAAATCGTGTGTTGTCTCTATGCTCTAAATTGCTAGATCTTACTTGAATGTTTTATTGTTATTGGTCATTATCCTAATTGTATCCATTTATTATTTATGACTTAATTGGGAAATGAGTGTCCTGCTTATGACTTGGTCATTATACCAAATGTATGCCATAGTATTGCGTGTGAGAATATGTAAGAGCATTATGTCATGTAGAGAATTATGTTATGCAAGATGTGTAAGAGCATCTAAAGTCTAAATATTTTATAAAAAGAATGTATTTTTTAAATGTATGTAGAGGTGCATGTAATCATGTAGAAGTCTCATTTTCTCTTGAAAGCTAGCTGAAAGGGTACAATATGAGTTAGCTTGATGGTAAAGGCATGTGTTTTCAATAGCTTGATGATAAATCCATCTGTTTTCACAACACAGGTAATGTGTTTGAATCTAAAGTAGAGTAGGGCTGTACATCTCACTTCAATGTAAGATAAACAGAGCAAAAAATCTCGTGGACTGCTTGTATTAGGGGGATCTCAAATACACCAAATTGGTGCCTCGATTGACAATGACTTAATAAGCTACCAACTTTATCTTTTATATTGTTGTATATATTTGTACAAGATCATTCACCTAAAAGTTGAGAATCACTAGCATGTAGCAATTATTTATCATTGCTTATGAAATTGTATTGTTACAAAATGAACTACTCCAGCAGTCGAATTATAAAATTTACTTGTATATTGTTAAATTTGCATAATGCGGATCAGAAGTCGGTATAGTACAAACAGTAAAAAAGCTTTATAATAAACAATATAAATAATAAAATAAATAATAAGATTTTAAATTTTAAAAAAGAACCAAATAAATATTTCTTGAAAACCAACACTCAAATAGTTTTATAATTGGGAAATGTGTAAGTGGATTACTTTCCTCATTTACATAAGCATTTCCAAGGAAATTAGTGAAACACTCTCTAAAATCTAGGTGATTTATTTTACATGCCTAAGATATACACAAGCAGGGCATAACCTTGGAGAAATGTGCAAACATGTTACCTATTAATGTACAAAGAACCCTCAATCTGCTTTAAAACATAAGCAGTAGATTCTGTTAATGAACTATGCTGTCAGCAAAACCAGGTCTTACCATATTTAGAGCTCCGTGTTAATTAAATGCTCTACCGCATGGTAAGGCCTTTCTATGTTTTGGGCTTTCCCTTTGCAAGGCATTGTCTGTTTGACACAGGTTGCCAGCAGAACTATACTTGCTATAATTTTTGCCACCATATCAAAGGGCAGAAGATTGTGCATCGTCTGAATCCACCTTCAACTGCATAGTGGATCATGCCAAATGACATGAAATTACCACTTAATCAATACATTGTATTGAGCTTAGTACGAAACAAAACAACAATCTCAGTACATTAACCTCTACAATAATATTGGTATCCAAGACAGGAAAATATATTCAGCGCACCTGTTTTAGGTGACCTAACAGAGCCCCATGCAATAACTTCTGGAGCTTGTCACACTGTTCAATCATTTGGCCAGAGTTCATCATCTCGGAAAGAATACAATATAAGCGTTCAACTGAGGTATATGGAAACCAGACAGCAGACATTTTTTTACGTTTGACAACATCAGCTGGTTGCTGCACAGCACACCCACATCAGGACAAAACTATTTAGTTGAAACCAGATTATATGTAGAGCCAAAAGCTTTTATTTATTCCTTTTTCTCCCCTTTTGCATAAACCAATGACGTGGCTCTCCAAATATAAAGCAAACCCTGAAATGGCCAAGGATAGACTATAGCTCAAACTTCTTCACTAAGGTGAAATAACCCATTAACAAATCAAGATAATAGATTTTGGCAAGCTGTTCAAGATAAATATAAAATTATTTATTGTCCAGAATTCAATCATTACAAAAGACAACTGCATTGGATTAACACTGTTAGTTATCTGCATTCACAATCTTTTTGGTAATTTTCCCCAGCCTCAATGAACATATGAAAGTGAAACAAAGCAAATCTGGATGAAATACTACCAGAGAAGACCATGCTTCTATATACTCAAGCAATAAGTAGGTAGCTTCAGAGAATCTTCCATTGTCTATATATAATCGGAGCAATGCTGCAGGATCTGAGTCTTGCCCAGCCATTCCCCAAGCAGTTGCTTTCCTTCCACCCTGTCATAAGAACAGTTGCAAAATTTAGACACATTAGGTGATATTGTCAATAACATTTTACATTGGTTACATTCTAATATTTAGTTCTTGAAAAGTTATGGGACTGTATAAAGCTAACTGTATAAAAATAATAAATTTTAATTACAGATATAAACTTCATGCCTTGAACATATCCACCAGCCACAAAGGCAACTTAATTTGAGGGTCTGTATGCAGCAGAGTTTCAGCAACCACAACTGGAAGTCGGGGATGTATATGTGTGTACTTTTCCTGCTTTGCAAACATTAAAACAAATAAGCCACAGTAGAAGACATATATTAACCAAAATACTTTGCCAAACAATGCTTTAAACTATTTTTACTGGAAAGGAACTCTTCTAAATTGTGAACATATTTCCAACAAAGAAACATAATGAGGTCATTTGTTTGAGCCAAAGTGATGAGAGATTAGGAGATTGTTGAATGAACTGAATCGTGATATAATGTAATTCACTTTACTTCGTTACATCTCTGCGGTGTAATAGGTTTGTAAGACCCTTGGACCATTTTCTTTAAGCAATGAGACCTCTCAAAAGTTATGATTCACTAGGGAAGAATTGTACAATTTGTCTAGACAAATAGTCATGAGCTTGAAAGCATGTGTGAAGTTGTAGCAAGGCCTGAAGAAACATTCTAAAGGTTCAGTTATGCTAATGCAGATCACATAGGCAGGTGTATACAAGAACAAACTTATCCTAGTTAATTTGTGACAAGTTCATTCATCTGTCTCCAGAAACGAACAACATACAAATAGGTTCATGAATAAATGAACTTGTCACCTAAAAAGTTTGTTCAGGACCAAAACTATCCTCAACAAGACATAAGGTGAACCTAATCCCCAGAAAGGAATTTCAATTAATTAGTATATTGTTTATTGGGTTGGTTGGTCATCAGGAGTCTGAAGCCTTGGGAAGAAGATAAACAGCCGTCCAGAATTTGAGTTATCAGTTACAAAACATATAGGAAAGAGAGAACATCAGAGTATTATGTTTGGTGTTTGGGTGTATGTCATAGCCCTGTGAGCTTGTAACCTTGGATTTCTTGTTGATGGTAAATTGGAGGCATCGTGCGCCTTGATGGAATTTTCCTACATTGAGTTTCTCTAAGGTAAATCTTTCTGTTTAATTATGTGTGCACTATTACAAGTTCCTTTTCCATGTTCATATGTCAAGTTTTGATTTTTAATATAGGTTAGGGAATATAGCCACTCTTCTCACAAATATTCCTAATCATTATTTTTAAAACTTTAAAACTTGAAACCATATGAATCAGCAATAAAAAAGTAAGAGCAAACATTAGACAAGATGAACACCGATATCACGTGGAAAACCCTTTCAGGTAAAAAACCACGGCAAAACAATTGCTTTCATTAACTTCAAAGGGCACCAACCCAGGAGACAACAATCTCCAGATTAAAAAAGTGAGCACCAACTCACTGGAAGCACCAACTTCCTTGAAGCACCAACTTCGAACAGCTCAAGTACCAACTCCAATGTGAGCACCAACTAACTGAAAATTGTTACAACACTGCAACTCTGATTTCAAATATAATCTGCACATCAACTGAAAGGCTCATGTTCGCATATGTAAACTATGTTCAAACTCAGAAATCTTTTTGCTCAAGAACTCAACTTCATCTGAAACAGCACCTCGATCCTTTCTCTGCATCTTAACATTCTTCAAAACTTTCTAACACCCAAAACAGAATCAAAAACTTCTCCAAATTGAGACCACCCACACCTTAATGCAAGAATGAATCTAACACTTATGCAGCACTTCACTCATCTAATTCCACTGATGAAGAACACAAAACTTGTAAAAGTAATGTCTTGGCTGAAGCATAGAATGACCCACATTGGTCCACATACATTTCAGTCAATGCCTTTGTATGGCATAACCACAACAACCAGAAACTGAAGTTACTTATGCTCAGACAAATCTAGAACGGCAGACTCCAACATCATAGTCGTTCTTCATGACTTTTCCCAAATAAGCTCACACAGTGCTAACACCTACAGCCCAAAACGCATTTTTCAAAACTATTCACAATGAGAGAGAGGGTCGTCAACATGCATCACATCTCCAATAAAAACTGAAACCGCTTCAGAAAATAAAGAGGCCACTGCACTTCACATTACCCGTGCCTTCAAATGATGGCAGTTAAACCTCTCCGAAAGAGGCAAAGCCATTAACTGAGCACGACTCATTCTGAGCAAATCCACAATCACCCCAAATGGTCCATGTCTCACAAAATCAACTAAAAATGAGTGCCAAGTATTATCATGGCGAGTACGGCAAGGGGGACTGTTTCTGCAATCTTAAACACTTACACAACTTTGTGAAGAATAAAATCCATACGGTTAAAATGCACACTACTCCAAATAATAACAATGGTGCCAAAAGAATAATTGTACACACCCAAAAATGTAAAGGTGAGCGATAAAAATGCTGTGGCCGCATCCTTCTCTAGCCTCCCCACTTGAAGAATCTGCAGCTAAAATAAAATGGAGCCGTCGGAATTCAAAAACAAGGCGTTCCACATTAATACACAAAAATACACCAAAAAATCATAGACACACGGCTTTCAACAAACATGGTTGGCATCTTCCATAAAGAAATGTGATGGCTCCATAATCTTTTTCGAATCCCTCATAAGTATCACAATATGAGTGAGAGAATAATAATCTTATTCCACATACTTAATTTCTGAACTTGTAAAAAGCATATCAATAAAACAGAGCGCACACCCATGTACAGGCTCAAAATAACTCAGAGCGGCTTCATACTCATATTCACACTTGAAATTGTTCGATATAATATCTTCAGCATTCTAAACCTGTTCAGTGCATTCTAATATCTTCAGTATTCTAAACCGATATAATATCTTCAGCATTCAACATTGATCACATTCGATATTGAGCTTCAACATAAAGCAAGACGTATTAGAACCTCAAGTCATCTGGAACATAAGTGGCGCATAACTTAGACTTTTCAGAAAAAGAGTCTCAACACTGCTTGGCAAAGCTTTCTAGATGGGAGGAATGCGAAGCAGTAAACTGAACATCTGCCTTGAAGAACCACTGTGAAGCCTTAAGGCAAGTTTTATGAACCTTAACCAGCACAGAATGAAATGCCAATCCTTTAACACATAATGACAAAATATTCAACACAATGCATATTAAGGTGTGCCCAAACTCTCTTAGTTCAGCTAGCTAAGAGAAAAGACTCATTAATGTTAGCATTAAATTTGCATTGCTTATCTTTATATTTCTGATTCAGTCTTCAAAAATTCTGAAATGCACTAATCAAGAACATCAGCCAATGATTGACTTATTTTAGTTCTTTAAGAAGCCTTTTGAAGAGCCTAACCACATGTGACCCAACAGAATTTGAGCATAACATTCATTTGCTACCAAATGCCTCATTTCCAAGCACTTGTCTGCTTAGACAATCCTTAATGAAGTTTAAGTTACAAAGAAACTCAAGCATGTTGGTTAGCAAGATATTTCATTGCATGCCTAAAGAGGATATGAACTGGCACAAAAGGATTATTGAGGACAACATGGTAATTTAGTTGTCATGACAGTGACATATAGTAGTAATCTCTGAATGGTTGCACCACAAAACAAAAGATCATAACGATTTGTAGCCCCAATCCAAGGATAAGTTGTTTTTCTTTCCAAGCAACTGAGAATCATACATGTTGTGCTTCATGATATATCTTTCCTATAGAACAAAATATATTGGAGATTAAATAAAAATTACAAGTGTCCCAGCACTGGTTGGTACTCAAAACAGATGTATTGGCATTTATGCCATAGAATTATGTTTACAACTCTAAATTGATATGCCCAAAAGCCTTAAAAAACCAACAAGAGAGCAGTGGCCGGGCAATACTTGGCCTACAACTGAAAGACAAATGACTGATAAACTTCCCTACATCCCTCACTACTGTTTTCATCCCAATAATTGTTCAAACAGAAATTGCACACATTTCATTTGGATTAAATACAGTTGTGGAAAGCATCTGCATACAATAGTAGAAAGAAAGTGTATAGTTGTTGAATGAGCGTATAAAGTTGTTAAAGACTGCATACCATAGATTTAAAAATTGACTCATGGATCTACCCTTTACATCAACAGCCAATTGTGTCTCTAATATTGTTGCAGTCATAGATTAAAAAACTGAGTCCTGGAACTAACAAGTTAAAATGGTGTTATGCCCCTAATCCCATAGTGTGTGTAGGATTATGAGTAGTTGCTTTGTGGCTACCTTAACTCTTAATTAAGTTATATGATCATTAAGATAGTCTTATAGTATTATATAAGAGCTAGTCATTAGTTTATGATCATCATATTGTGTATTGTGTTCTCCTTGGAGACTTTTTGAGGTTTGCTACATCAAAGTGGCTTATTATTCTCAAGTATTAGCACATATTTCCTATTATTTTCTTCTCTTGTACAAGTTATTTCATTACAAGTGGTATCAAAGCATGATCTTGGCACCCAAAAAGCAAGATACAAGGAATGGAATGTATCAAAGCCTCAATTCAAAAGATACCATTCTCACAACCAAGGGAACAACCACAAAACCCATAGAATCAAGGTGAATCATGATGACAAGCCGATCACAATCTAAATGATAGAACTCATACAAGATCTTGGAACTTGCTGCTAAAGGTGGGTATACACAAGTTAGAAAAAAAAGATCCATTGAGTTGGATAAATCAAATGCAGAATTTTTTTGATGTGCATCAAACTCCAAGTGAGCAAAGTATGACAATGGCTTCCTTATATCTAGAATGGGAGTAATTCAATTGGTACCTATTGATGGCTACATGTGCAAAGGAAGGAAAAGGCTCTTACTGTCAGATGATCAATTTTTACAAAGAAGCTATCACCACACTATAGTAATAGTTTGTCAAACAACTACTTCAGCCAATTAGCTATATCACGACATACAAGATCAGTAAAGAATTATATTCTGCAATTCCAAGACCTACCCTTGCAAGAAGAGACAATTACAAAGGAGAACTTGAATGAATTATTTTTAAGTGGGCTCAAGTATCACATCCAACATGAGGTATGCACACCTACTATATCTTATTCTTTTCTCCTAGCACATAGGGTAGAGAAGAAAATTTTAGTTCTTAGAAAGCAAAGGTTCAATGGCATAAGAGAGGAGCTTTTCAACACAAACATTCCCTCAAACCATTAAATTGACTCAACAAATTGAGGTGAAAAAGGCAAAAGGTTTATGTTTTAGTTGTGATAGAAAATACAATACATGACATAAATGTGTAGAAAGGAAATTGCTCTATATTGAAGGGCCAAGTGAGGAAGAAGATGAAATAGAAGATATATTAGAGTTTGGCAATGAGCAAGATAAGGAATCAAGAGACCCCTGTTTACTCACTGGGTAGTGTTTAGCATACTACGGGAGTAAACAAGAATAATTCACAAACATAATGCATGTACTAGAATATGAATCACATTTGAATCACAGAACAATCGTAAGAGTAATTGCACAAAACAATGGATTGATTGATTTCATGAAGTATCTCCACAATACATAGCAATTGACTCCCCCCGACTACAAATGACAAGATACATATATAGATGGCCAAGGTTGGTTGAGATACCAACCGTCGGCAACTCTTCCTAACTACCTACCCGACAACTAATCTAACTTTTACTTTAAACTGTGCATGTATTATTTAAACTATTATTATCTATTCCTATTACGACCGACTACCAACATTTATTTAATTAATTAGTACGGTCGATTACAATATAATTATTTATTAATATGGCCGTCTACATCATCCCCCCCTACAAAGTAGTCATCTTCCAGACGACTGAAAATAAAAAATGCCAACTCCTCGTCCTTTTCGTGTAATTGATTCTCCCTCTATGCTGAAAGTCGTGCATCGGCCACCTGGGTATCATTCTCTATCAACTGACCCAATACTCTATCCCTTTCTGCCAACTTCTCCTCGAGAGCTGTCACTCTCATTTGCTTGGCTGCCAACTGCTCTTGTAACTATACTACGATGGTTGGCTATATTGCAAATCGACAATTCCAATAAATCTGATGGGGGTCAAGTGGCAGCGCCCCTTGCGGGGGTCTGGGAGCAACTTAGTCCGTACGCCTTGAGGGATCAAGAACTGCCATACGGCCTAATCTTGGAGATGTCGTACGATGTGAAGAATTGCTGAGTGTTCCCTGACCAAGATAAAAATTCGTACGACCTTTAAATTGCAATGCCATACGACTTGGATAACTAGTGAAGTTCTTACAATCTGCAGACTCTGTGAATGTCGTATGATGAAGTTCCCTTGTAAATGCCGTACGATTAAGATCTCTTTTAAACGCCGTACGATGTAAGGATGCCGTACGACCTTCCTGACCACCTCATGACTCCGTACGAATTGAGAAGATACTAAATATTGTACGATGTAGATCTCTCCTAGATGTCATACGACTTGCAAATAGTCTGGATGATGTTGTACGACTTGAGAATAGCCTAAATGTCGTATGACCTTGAGACATTATGAATGTCGTACAATGTGATTGAGGGCAATAGTCCGCCGTACTGTGAAAACTCTTGCATACCTTATACTAGCTCTCCTGTAGGTCGATGCATTTCTTACTTGGAGTCGTTCTTCACTTCTTTGGTTCCTTTTATGCTTTCGCCCTATTATTCCCAGTGTGTTATATGGTCGTACATCGTCCTCCTTGGCCGAGCTTAGGCTACATTGCACTTTAAGGTTTCCTCTTTTAATACTTCGCCGTGTTTTATCTCCCTCGGCGGCTTTTCCCCATAGGCGTACGATTTGCCTCATGTCCACAACTTTCATTTTAAATTTAATTTTAATTCCTCTTCCCTTGGTCGGCTTTGATTTTTCCATTTCTCTATTTCATTTATTTTTTTGAACTCCATATAATACGTCTATCTTTTTAATTCTTTTATTTTCGCCTTTTTGTATCTTTTCTCTTTTTTCAATCTCTTTTAATTCCCTCTCCTTATTATTCTCATCTTCTCTCTCCCCTCTCCTCCATTTGTCCTATTTTTCGTCATTTATTCTCCTACTCTCCATTTTTTGATGACTTTTAGCTTTTTTCTCTTCTATCTTTAATTTTTTCAATTTTTGTTTATTTTCTCTCTCATCTCCTCTTCTCTTTTCTTTTTTTCTAATTTTTTAATTTTTTCATACTTTTCATTTTAACTTTCAACCACAATTTTCATTTAAATTTATCTTGCGCTCGGACTTGTGGATTAGGCATTGTTGTCCAATTTTGCTACTCTTTTCTTTGTACTCTCCAGCACTCGCGGCCCGGAAGTGCTTGAGCATTGCCTTCTATTTCTCTTCTTCCTTGGGTTCCCCGTTTGTAGCATGTTACACTCAGTTGGAACACTTCATATCTTCATCGCCAGTAAAGAAATAAGCCATTGAGCTTGTCCTCAGATCCTCCAGAACAATTCGAGTTCAATGCGTAGCCGATGTTGGGTTCCATAGCTTTCACTTCAGCCGTCCCGCATCGGAGCTCACCTCCATGCGATTTAGATCGGGAGGGAAGCCAATTCTTCGCTCACGGCCTGGTTCTTCAAGTCGATGATGTACTTCCGTCTGTTGTTCTCGATCGAGAGTGTGTTCCTCTTCCAATTATGATTTGCCTTCGCGGCTATCAGCCATCCTCTCCCAAGTGATAGTGCAGCCATTAAACCACCACTGCGGCAATGGGATGACGATAAAATTTAGCAAAAACTGTTGTGTCCCAATTGTCACCACCTACGCCATCAGCGTTCCCAACGGCTTGATACCATGTTGATCAGCACCAACCAGTTGGAATGTCGGCGGCCAGAGTGTAGGCTTCCCAAGACTCTTCCATGTGTCTTCGGGTAGTACGTTGACTCCTGATCCTCCGTCCGGCGATGGTATTTGTCAAAGATATTCCCCTCGATACTCCATATACAACCAGCAGCATCTTCGATGTTAGTTGTGAGCAATATTAGCTCGATTGTTTGTTCACCATACGGTGGCAGTTCTAGTATCAATTCTTGCCTTCGTTCCTCCAATTGCGGATGTTTGCCATCCCCGACGACGTTTGTGATCGCCAGTCCCAACTGCGACATAGTCTGTAGAAGGTCAGTTACTTTTATTGGTATGGTGGTCTGCAGTACCTGCCGTATGATGTTGGTTTCCGCCTCCGACCGCCGAGAGGTTCCAGGCTTCTCTAGAGGTACTTTGTTTTCTTTCGCCATCGCCAGTTCCACTTCAGTTTTTGCTTCCTTCATCCTTTGTTTCTCCGTACATGGATCTGGGTAAGTGGCCTTTTTTGCTTGTGCTCTAGTGATCGCCAGTACCTCTTGTTCTTCTACTTCCAGCATGTGGATACCCTTTTGCTTAGGGCATTCGTTATCTTCATGATCGCCTGGTCCACACCACTTACACAATCTCCCTCCCGAACCTTGACCGTTCTGGCAGTCCCTGGCAAAGTGGCCCCATTCGTTGCACTTCCTACATTGGATCATGGGCCTTCCTTTTGCATCGTACTGTATCATGTTTCTCGGACTTCTGTTGCTCCGGTAACCTCCAGGGGATGCATTGCTATTGTATTGGGGCTTTGGTGGTGTGTTCGGCGGTGTTGACGGCTCTCCATGAGTGAAGAGTACTTGTGCACTTTTGGTTTTTAAGTTGTATGGGCATTCCTTGGCGAAATGTCCATCACTTGGCGGATATCACGCCAAAATAAGTTCTTGGAGACCGGTTAAGCCTTAAATTGTGACCTTCCGCGGCATTGCAATTCATTTTCCCTGATTCACGGCTTCTCTCGTACTCTCCTTGTGGGCCTTCAATTCTTTCATCATTCGCATCATATCTTTCCTGAGTGCTTGTACAGTCTTGGATTCACCGTCGCTGTCGTCCATACTCTCCTCGTCGTCTGTCTTCTTTTTCCCTCGGGAGGATGTTTTATTTTCACTTTCTATGTCCATTGCCCGATTGTATGCTTCAGTGTACGACGGAGGTACGACTTTCATTTTCTTTCTTAATGACGGAAGCAAGCCCTCGATGAACCATCTTTTCTTCAACCCATCGGCCGGCTGTGCCTCCAATTTCCCCAGCAAATCTTTGAGTCTTCGGTTGTAGGTCCGCACACTCTCGTGCTTTCCCTGCTTAGTATTGTATATCTCCGTGACAATCTCGCTATCATCCCGTAGGAGTTTGAACTCCTCTTGAAATGCTTTCTTCAATAATCTCCATGTAGCTTTGTGTGCTTGATCTAATTCAGAGTACCAATCAATGGCACTATCTCTAAGTGTCACTGGAAATGCTTTCAGCCACTGGTCTAGATCATCCTGTCCACTAGCTATCCAAATAGTTTCACATGTCTTACAGTGCCATACTGGATCTTCTGACCCATTCCCCATAAACTTTGGTAGCTTTTTCCGCTCCAGAGTAGCCATCTTTCCCTGTTGTCCTCCTTGTGTATTGGACCTGATTAGACTGGTTTCCCCATGATGTTCTGGTGTGTCACTTGCACTCTCGGCCATGTACGAGTCACTCCCACATCTTCCTTCGGTGTCCTCAACACCTTGAGTCTCCTGGGGTTCCCTTTGGTACTCTCTTCGCTTTGGGGTACTGGGCTCAGATCTTCCACTTGTCAGCGGTTCATCGTCGTCTGATAAGGACAACTCCTGAAAACATTTGATGCTACTACTTAATTCATCTTCATTCTCATAAGGATCATACCTTCCTACGTACAGGGTGCTGAAGGGTCCTTCGCCCCTTCCTTCCACCAAAATTTGATGTGCTCTTTCAATGGATGTGTCTATTCTTGTCAGATTCTCATGTGTTCTTTTAGTTTTAATACTCTGGTTTATTTCAATTAGATCCTCATCAAATTCCTTACCAACTTGCTTCAGTCTTCTTTGTCGGTTTTCTTGTTCTTGCAGCCTGAGTGATCGCCGAACCTTCTCCTCTTGAGTCTCGTGCCCGCCAAGTACTCGATTATTGTCTTTGTTCGGCCGTACGAGCATTAAAAATTATTCAAGCGATCATTGTTGACTAGTGGACGTACGTCTCTGGCTAGTGTCTCGTTCCTCTTCTTCTCGTTTGGTTCTCTCTTCGTACTGCTGCAGTATTTGTTGCCTTCGGCGTTCCCGATCCTCTTCTTCTCGCAAGTCTTGCAGAATAATGAAATGACGAGACAGCAGTCTGGGTATACGATTCAGGAGGTGATTCACCTCGTCGTTCACTTCCAACCTATCCCAGATAACTTCCTCAGGGATCTCCCGTCTATGGGATTCCCTACGTACGTGATCTCATAATGATATCTTCCACAAATTGATAAAATCTTCAGTCAATAGGTCTTCCCTTTCCTCATTGCTATTCACAGGTTCATCTACCGAGATACCCATTACGTTGCCATGACGAGTGATTCACTAGTCCGCTCAGGCAACGGCACCAAATGTTTACTCACTGGGTAGTGTTTAGCGTACTACGGGAGTAAACGAGAATAATTCACAAACATAATGCATGTACTAGAATATGAATCACATTTGAATCACAGAACAATCATAAGAGTAATTGCACAGCACAATGGATTGATTGATTTCATGAAGTATCTCCACAATACATAGCAATTGACTCCCCCCGACTACAAATGACAAGATACATATATAGATGGCCGAGGTTGGTTGAGATACCAACTGTCGGCAACTCTTCCTAACTACCTACCCGACAACTAATCCAACTTTTACTTTAAACTGTGCATGTATTATTTAAACTATTATTATCTATTCCTATTACGACCGACTACAACATTTATTTAATTAATTAGTACAGTCCATTACAATATAATTATTTATTAATATGGCCGTCTACAACCCCAAACCTTCCATTTCATTATATGCACTTCCTGGCATTAGCAACCCACAAACTCTTTAAGATAGCGAGTTTCTTGAAGAAAGAGTGAATAAAAATATTGATAGACTCAAGAAGCACTCACAACTTCAAAAAGTTAGTTGTTAATCTCAATTTTTTTATCTATTACACCATTTCCATGTCTCTAAGTTTGTTAGTGTGTCCTTAGGATACATACAATAATGAATTGTTATTTTGTTTTAGTTTGTTAATACCCGCGAGTGTTTGTTATGGTTTTATTCCATGAATGTCTATGAAAAGGAGTGATTATAGGAGCTCTCCTATAATGTAGGAGATTTAAGTCCTATAAATTTGAATTATGTTTCATTGAACAAAATAATAGAAACAAAATACTATTTTGTGCATAAAATTTGTAGTTTGAGTATTGTTTTCTTGGATTTTACAAACTCTACCCAAACTATGATACTTGTTTCAACAAAATGGATGGAAAGAGTGTCACAAAGACAAATTTTGATGACGTCTTTTTGAAGAGTGCAAATGCTATCATCAAGAAAACTTTAAATTTTAAATTGTGCCCTTTAAGTTCAATTTTTCTAAATTCTAACGATTCGATATAGTTCAAGTTTTTTAGCTTTTATTTTTAATTGCAACTTTTATTTGTTTACAGGTGTTAGAGCCTTAAATCAAAATTTTGCACTTAGTGGATGATGAGCAAAATCTAATGTGGTACTTGTATAAGGTCATAGAAAAAGCCAAGGAAGCCGTCCAAAACTATTACCAAGGAGATAGAAGAAAATTTGAATCCATTTAGAACATTATTGATTAAAGGTAGAACAATCAATTCCACTAATTCATGCAACTGCATAGTACCTTAACCCCAAATATGTTTACACAAAGGACTTCAAGGCTGAAATATGTTCATTTTCCATGTTCATATGTTCATTTCTCAATTTATGTATTTCATGCAATGTGGCCACTCTTTGAAAAAATAAGTATTTCCTTATCACTAGCTATGAAATAATCGGTCGAGATTGATAAGATGTATTAATAAAATAGCCTAACAGAGCTAATCACAACTTAATTCTTGGCCATCATTCAAGTTGCAATGAATTTTTAGCTATTCAAACCTCAGCAATGAGTCAAAACAAATAGCAATAAGCAGCCCAATTCATTTGAAGGGCAATATGTCATTGCCTATCATAAGAATGCTGGGAAAATCCTGCAAGAACCTGTGCCATCACCTCTTCATGAAAGTGTGAGAGAAAAGAACCACAGATCATTTCTTCATATCTTTGTATGCTTTCCTTCCCAAAAGTAGATATCTTAGAAACACCATCAACCACAAACATGACAACATATTTTCTCCAATTAGAATTTCAAAAATGTAAGCATTTTATGAAAGGATGGATTGAAAAAGTTCACATCACCCTAACCCATAGGGGATCAATAAAGATACATCTCTAGGTGATTTAGAATCAACAAGGTTCATTTAAGAAATAATCAGCTTGCAAGAATGGGTGCATATATGCTATAATGGGTTTTCTAGTCACATCTTTAATGTAATGTCCCTAATTTGAGCCAAATTGATTTGTGAGATTTTAGCTCAGTTCTCGAGTCCCATAGGCTGATTGGTAAGAGAAGGGGAGACTCCAAAGTTCTTGGAGGTCGCAGGTTTAGTAATTTAGGATTTATATTTTTAGAAATGAGCCAATTGACAGTATGGATTGCTATGACACTTTTAGAAGTGTTTTCGGACTCCTAGGGTGTTCTCCAAACTTCTTGGAGAGCACATTTGTTTTTAGTAAGTCACTCAATTGGCTCTGATCATCATCCTACATCTTTAGTATCATCCCAATGTGATCAGAATTTGATTTTGATTCAATTTCAGTGCTTTCCTCAACTTGGTTGCATTATTGAATAATTAATTAATATTTCACTAATGTGGTCTAATGTTGAGAAATAATAAAAAGGACTACTTAGTGTAATAACTTGTCGGAAAGGTAATGAAGTGTTTTAGAAGTTAGACACCTAGTTAAGGGGGCTTTGCACATAAAATATTATTATTATTTCAAAAAGGTCATTTTTGAGGGAAAAGGAATTATTTATTATTATACTTTTAAATTGCAAATTCCCTCCAAAAAGCTATAAAAGGAGGTGTTGGGGCTCATGTGTTCATCTTGAAGATTTCTTACACTGTTATGCTATCGGATTGAACCTGTGAGTTCTTCCACAATCTTTTAAGGACAAAAACCTTCTTAAGATTTCTGGTTTCAAATTTGAAAGATATTCCCTAGCTGGATTGAGTGTGGTTTCAGTCAGGAATCACCATTGTACTTCAACAGAATTTCAATTGATTTTTTTTTTTTATTAGGACTGCAGGAATCGTGCAGCACCACCCCTTATAAAATCAAGTAGCGGCGCTCGGTAAACTTTTTAACGTGACCGGGCGTCTCCTGCACTCCATTAATTCTCTCCGGGTACCATCAATGGACGGGAGACTAGAACCGGACCAGCCGAAATGCGAACGGAATTAAATTTCAATTGGATTTCAGTATGGAGGTATTTGACATTTTTAAGCTGTTGCTTTTGGGAGTGATTGAGGAATATCTTACAAAGTTCCTATTGATGTGGGTTTTGAGGCAATTGGGAAGAGACATGTCTGGCTGTACCTTTTTCGCATGCCAAGCCATACAACCCTCATTGTAGGTATAAGGGTTAACGATTATTATTATCTCGTATTGTTGTTGTTGGCACCGCATAATCATCATTGCAGGTCATTCTTTGAGGACGTTGGAGAGATATCTAGGCTGGCTGTACAAAGTGTACTTGCTGGTTGTACCCAGTAAGGAAGGCATGTGAAATAGGGAATGAAGCGCCTAAGTTTCAGGTAATATTTCTGGATGAATGGGGTCGCCCAAGTCTACTAACCAGTGACCATGTGGGTTGGGCGTTGGGAAATGATGTTTCCACAAAGATAATGATGACATTCTTGAGTTTTGTACCTGCTGTTCCTGAGTGTTACAGACCTGCAACCTTGCTGATCATAGTTATCAGAATAATATGATCACTTTACAGTGTGTTGGGAAGAAATTTGGGTGAGTCTCGAGGTGTTTTCCAACTTATGTATGTGTGGTGGTTTGCTGAGAGCAAGTTTGCAGCGATCTTGGAGTGTATACTTGCTGTCCAGGTCAGTTGCAGCACATTTCCAGGCAGTATCAGACCTACTAAAGCAGACTCCATCTAATGTAGTGGCTTTTCAGACCAGTACCTGTGTATACTAGCACCTAATTACAAGAATAAACAATTTATATTTTTGGGGAGTGAATTTGGGGCGAGTTTAGAGAGTTTTTGGATTGATATTGGCTGTCCCAGACCTGTAGCAGCGCTCAGGAAAGTTATATCAGATCTGTAGTAGTCTGTTACACTTCCTCCATTCAAGTTGCATTATTT
>VDFB02011085.1:0-17925 GCA_007258455.2 Sequoia sempervirens
TATCTATCATAAAAGGGCTGACTTGTAGGAATCATTAATGGATTATCATGTATATTTTATGTCTATCAAATCTATCTATGTTTAGAGGTTTTATATGTATCATATTGGAAGCCAAAAATGAGGCATTTGTAAGTTCCTATGTACCTATTACATACTCATTTTTTGCATTGTTTATTCATTTTCTTAGAATGGTCGATGAGAATCAAACCTCCATCTGATATCAAGGTTTATCTCTATCCTATTAGAGACAAGAAACAAGGAATTTGTAAGTTCTTATATCTTTTATAGTGTCAGTTTATAGTTTTTTATATCTCAACATTTTGTCTATTAATATCTATTCTTTGTTGTTCTCTGCATTTAATGATTTTTTGTCTATTGTTTTTTGTCCTCTATATTTTATGTGTTCATTTCTATTCTTCCCTATCATTGAGTGACTTTATGGGTCACTATTAGTTATTCAATTACAAAATTAACACCATAATTCATTAATGGTGACTTTCTTGTTGAGCACAACTAACAATAGTGCTATTGCAAATATTTCATGACATTTTCATTTATTGCCAATGAACTGAACCATAGTCATCATCAATGGATTCTGTTATCAACTTTTAAAACTATTAAGCAAAGGATTATTTGTGTTGTTTATTTATTTCCACACATTACTTGATGACAATGAAATATATCAAAAAACTAGGTAGTTGTGATTGCGTATATCTTTTACACTGTCTTTCTTACATTCTTTATATATATCATTTTCTTCTACACATTGTTTCCGGTTGTTCAGTTACATAATTAACAACATAATTTATAAATCTCGAGTTCTCTTTCCACCACCATTAACAATGCAACTAATCTTTTGTCTCCCATGCATGCATGCCGACGTCAATAGAATGTGTTAAATGGAAATTGCATCTACATAAGTGCAAAATTGGTCAGTGAATTTTTTTTTTAATACTTGGTCAATATGCAATGATTTTTCTTTGGGGACATCCAGTTCTTCAATCAGATTAGATTCATAATTCTCTATCTTTTCTCTTCGTTTCATTTTGTGCTATTAAAATTAAAAAAATTTAATTCCAAATGTTCTCCTTCTACAACTATTAATATTTTTGGCATCTTACCTCTCTTTAATATTAAGCAATTTATTTTTTCAAATATTTTTATGCTTTTTGCTTTTAACTATTTCTTGCATGAACTAATCACTAGTTTCAATTTTCTCAATGCATTTACTTGAATTGATGAAGTTTGAAAAGATAGCTCGATTAGTGGTCATTGATATTCATACTGCTATGATTAGAATGGAATTATCATTTCCACATGCATTAGATTGATTGTTTCAATGTATATAAAACTCTTTGAAATTGTAATACCCCCATGTTTCTGATACTATTTACTACTATTATTTGTTTTATATGTTAGTGCGATACTGATTTGTATTGGTGATTCATTCATCGATTTGGTGTGTGGTTGCGTAGTTTAGTTGATTGCTACAATTGATATTTTTATTATGATTCATGATACTCTGTATGTAGGGTTTAGATTATTTTATTATGCAATGCTTTCTCTCGAATGTTTTATATGGCAATGTGATAATCGTATGGTGATTTGAATTCTGTGTTACTTTATAATGCAATAGTTAATTAGAATGTTATCTTTTGATCTATCTGGTTAGAAATGTTAGTTGGTTATTGATATTGTAATTGTTAGAATAGATTAGGTGAGAGGACAGTGTAGCATCACTCGTCCACGAGTGCCCTGCTACACTGCAATTCCTTCTCGTGATAGGATGTTCGATTATATACATATACATGTGCTACTTGATGTTTATTTGGATGCAGGATTGCAGGAATAAGTCTCGATTCCACCTGCTTCCGTAGGACAGGGTGAGCAATAAATCAACCCAATGGGTAAAATGTTGAAAAAGGGAGTAGGTTTGGAAGCGTCCCCGTCCCAGGTCCGTCGTCTGTTGTGAGTCGTGCTTTGACTGCAGTTTTGTCTTTGTCCTGTATGTAGTCTCACTGTTGAGTATTTGTTTTATTCTTGGTTAGTGTTTAATTAATTAATCATACTTCATAAAATAATTAATTAATGTTGCCTTGATATTTGATTTATTTGAGAGTTAGAAAAATATTAAGTTGAAATAGATTGTAAATTAAAAGTGCAAATAATTATAATTAAATTAATATTGTTGAGAGTAATTAAATATTTTTTTTATTAATATTAAATTAGGAAATTATGTGAAGATAATATCTAAATTTAAATAAATTATTTCAATTAAAATTTTAGATAAATGTGAGCTTTTAAAAGCTGGAAAAGGACCAATAAGAAAGGGGGCTTTTTGGAAAAGAAAGCTGAAAAAGATTTATTGATTTATTTAGTGATTTATTATTTTTAGGAGGGAATTATTCTCACACAAGTTTTTACTCTGTTATTTTGGGATCTGAAAAAAGGGAAAGGATGGTTTTGAGTTTTGAGGTTTTTCTTTCTGAGTAAAATTATTGTGGATTGGAGAAGAAAGGTGGTTCAGAAGAACGTTGAAGGCAGAAGATCGAGGAAAGAGAGAGGTAGGTGGGGATCGAGAGGAGGCGACAGGCGTGACTCTACTTCAAACAAAGGATTCCAGGTTTTTTTTCCTTTTAAATTATTAATACTTCGTAAGTCTGTAAACAAATCTGATTTCTATGTTTTTGAAAACGGTTTGAATGAAGTTTTTTTTTTGGGTTTTGAAAAAAATAAAATAAAATCTTGTTTGTATTAAAACCCTCAAATCATTTGTAGGAAAATTAGTTCAACCTATCCAAAAATTTCTTCAAAATAATTTAGTTGTGAAATCTACTGTGTTTGAAATAAAAAAAAATTGTGTTACTATTGAAACTATGTGCCATATTTATTTTGGATCTTTTGGAAATCAATTTATTTATTTAATTATTCAAAATCTCTTGTTTATATATATATAATATATCTGTATTTGTGTTAAATAAATATATATATAGATACCAAATCAAATATACATATATTATTATTCTGGTTGAATCATTCGAAGAAAAATATATATAAATTTTAGGTATTGGTGTAAATTCGTTTATATAAATATTAAATAAAATATATTTAATTCATTTCTTATTTGTTCATATTCTTTTTTGCTTCCGTACGGGTGAAATTTTAATATAAATTATGGTACTGTTGTGGTTAGGATACGAATTATAAATATTTAAATAAAAATTAAAGAAAGAGAAGTTATTAAAATATATGCTTCTATTTTTCCGGAATTCCGTAATTGTGAGGGTGAATAAAATATATATTCATATTTTAATTCAAATGTTATCTTAATAATTCCTTTTGTGAGTTCGTATGGCTCGGAAATCAATAAAATATAATGAACCTAGGCGTCAGTTGGTTCTGGCGCATGTGTTTTGGTATAAAAATAAATTTAAATTTAAAATTTTTGTTTTATTGGGGAAGGTGGGAGAATTAGGCCCAAGCGGTACCCCCGCGGACCCTTGGGGCTTCTTGTGCGTAGCCATCAGGCTGCGCCCACGTGATCAGCTATTTGGCCCTTGATCGATTGAGGCTACTTATTATATTTCACTTGAGGGTGCCGAGCGTGCGGAAGAGCACGGATATTTTATTCTTTGTTAATTTATTTTATTTTGTTTTGTTATATAGTTATATATATGGTAAAATATATATATTATATATATTATTTAATATATAGTTATTATATATTACTTTATATATATATATATATATATATATATTTTTAATGGGTTTTAAATTTTTATTTTTTTTATATATATATTATTTGAAAATGACTTAGTTGAATTTGATTTAAAAAAAATATATATATATAGATCTATCATACAATTTTTTATTTAATATGGTTTTATATAGATAATTAATATATCTAATAATTTTCTAAAATGATTTTTAGTGAATTTTGTAACATATTTTTATAAAATGATTTAACTCGTTGGTTTATTTTATAATTATATATGAAGGGATATGTTGTGTTCGTGAAGTAAAAATATAATTTCAAGAAAATTATAATTAATTTTGAACTTCGAAATAAATCGAATAGTTAAAGTGAAAAGGTATGATGTTATAATATGTTTATGGTAAAATAATTTTTACAAAGATGTTTATTTTGATGTATTTTTAATAATTTAAAATATATGCCTCTCCGTGTGTGGAAATTAAGATTATTTTTATAACGGATTTTATAAGTATAAATTTTTATATTTGTTTTTTTTATTGATTGATTATTCTATGATGGAAATAAGGGTTAAGTAATTTAATTTAAATGTTTAACTATTAAAACAGTATGATTTTTGAATATTTAGTTTATATAATTATATAAATATATATATATATATATTATGTATTATTTAATATATATTTATTATATATTATATAATATGTACATATATATATTTATTGAGTTTTAATTTAATTTAATTTTTATTTTTATAATATTCGAATGTGTATTAACTTGATTTGTGTTAGGATTATAATAACTTTATTAAATGGTTATTTTTATATACATAAACATTTATGTAATAGTGTTGTTTGGTTGTAAACGTGATTTTATATAGGATAAGATAAGGAGAAATTGTAACGTTTAATATAGTTGTGCAATTTAGGAATATATTAGGTGAGTTGAATTAAATTAGGTTCTTTCGAGTTGATGACTATTTATTTGAAATGTTTGAATTCAGGTGGTTGATTGTGAAATTTAGAGTAAATGATTGAGTTGCCTGGAATGTTTTCCTGTCATGTTCTTTTATTCTCCTTGTCGGGCAATTAGGGTTAAGGGTTTTGTAAGTCTTCCAGAGAAGTTTTCTTGAGTGGGATGTTATGTGTAGAGGTTCATTTTGTGAATCGCCTTGATGTATTGTACTATGATGTTGTACCCGGTTTCCATGAACGGGATTTGTGCCTCCTAGGAAATAGGAGTGGGTAATGAGAATTGTACCTCCTTTGGAAGGAGTGTGTATTTCGAATTGGTTTCCTCCAGTGTATGGAGTGAGTTCCTTGTTTTGTTTTCTCCTTGGATTGGAGAGTTTATGTTGTTTAGTTACCTATTGTGGTATCGTGCCTTGTGTGTTGTCGATAGGAGAGTGGCTCTTTGTGGGGGTCCGGCACACAAAGGGGCGCCAGGGTAACCTACCTAGAGTTTAATTAAGTGATAATCTAAAAGAATTAATGGGGGGGCTTTCACACTAATAAAGATAAAGAATGTCTCTCTCGTGAAGCAAGTGAACTATAAGGCTCGAGATGAGATGGATGCATAGTTTTGCGTGAGGGTCCGGCGGCCGGTAGAGGCAAGCCAGGGTAACCCAGGATGGGGGTCCGGTAGCCTAGGAAGGTTGAGCCAGGGTAACTCATGGCAATTTATGCATGACACTCTTCCTATGTCAACAGTTAGCCAGTTATTGTGCGATGTTTATGATCTTTGTTCTCTGGAAGCATTGTAACCTCATGTTAAGTGACTTTGTGATTGTAGTTGTGAAGTAATATTGTGATTGTAGTGGTTAAGTTCCTTGTTGTTTTCTCTTTGGTCATTGTTGGATGAGGTCTTTGTTATTATACCTTGAGTTCATTGAAGTTGTGCGTGTGACTGGTTGTTATTTGGGAAGGTGTTTAATTGTTATGTTCAGAAGTGATTTGTTGTTGTGCCTCTTGGAATGGTTGTCGTGAGTTTTCTAAGTGGTCTTTGATGTTATGTGTCTGTTGGGAGTTAGTCTTTGTTATTGTTAGGCGTACTTGGTCGGGGACCCTTCCTTGTCTACTCTCAGCACGGGGGTGGTTGGGTGGAACGTGCTTCGCACCTCATTGGGTTCCCTCTTCTGTTGCAGATATATCTTTTACTTGCAGGTTTTGGCAGATGTTGATGATCCAGTGTCCTTATGTACCAGATTGTTGTATATACTTCATATGTAATGTATTCATTGTTGTATTGTCTCCCATATGTGTTGGGATGACATTGGTGTAATTTGTATATGTATTAATTGAGTTGTACTTTTAGATAATTGTATTCTTCTATCATTGGGATGTAATAATTATTCAGGATCATTTGTTATAGTTGGTTATGTTGAGTTGTATCTATCGAAGATGTAACACTTTATAATTCCATGTATTGACATATGTGCATATGTTATTAATAGGGATATAGTTGATAGATATTTTAAATAATGAAATGGGTATGAGTGGATATGCGTAATGGATTATTTATTGTTATCTTATTTTCGTTGTTATGGGTTAGAATAGTTATGTCACTTCGTGTACCCCATTGGAGCTAGTTGTGCCTCTTAATACATTGTTATGTTATAATACTTTAGTATGTTTATTTTATGTTCTTTATTTAAAAAAAAAAATTGTTCTATTGTTATTAGTTCCTTTGGGGTTCGCACGGTGGGGCGTGACAGCTTGGTATCAGAGCCCAAGTTTAAACACTGGGCACTCTGGGATAATGTAGACCCATTAAGTTGTTAGTTGCATAGGTAATACTCCAGGCATTATGAGCCATGGTGTTGACCTAGGTGCTTTATTCATTAATTTATTGTGATCCTTTTTGGGTTAATCTGATTTGGCTACCCAGAAGTTGTTGTCACGTGGTGTAGGTCCAATGATGCAAGAAACTAGTGGAAGGGATAGGACCCTCGGTGTAGTGTACAATGCACCGATATCCTTCCTACTCGAAGAATGCATTATGGACAATTGTGTTGTGTGTGAATTTTTTGTGTGTTGTGTGTGCTGGATGACAACCAGCTATGTTGTTATGTCCACCCTTGTATGTCTTCTTGTGCTTTACCTCATTGTGCAAGCGATTGTCGGATTGACCCTACGTGGTTTTGGAGTTGCTTTTGCGTGTTGTACTGTATGGAATTATGGAATATGGTAATAGGAAATGAATGAATGTGCAGTTATTTATAGAGATTTGTGGTGTGTTCTCTTTGTGGTTGTTGTATGCTTAATCTTATCTATTATATATATATATAGTTACTGGCTTCCAGGAGTAAGCCATATTCTAGGGGGGGAGGATGTAATACCCCCATGTTTCTGATACTATTTACTACTATTATTTGTTTTATATGTTAGTGCGATACTGATTTGTATTGGTGATTCATTCATCGATTTGGTGTGTGGTTGCGTAGTTTAGTTGATTGCTACAATTGATATTTTTATTATGATTCATGATACTCTGTATGTAGGGTTTAGATTATTTTATTATGCAATGCTTTCTCTCGAATGTTTTATATGGCAATGTGATAATCGTATGGTGATTTGAATTCTGTGTTACTTTATAATGCAATAGTTAATTAGAATGTTATAACACGTCTATCTAGTTAGAAATGTTAGTTGGTTATTGATATTGTAATTGTTAGAATAGATTAGGTGAGAGGGCGATTAGCATCCTTTCGTTCACGAGTGCCCTGCTACACTGCAATTCCTTCTCGTGATAGGATGTTTGATTATATACATATACATGTGCTACTTGATGTTTATTTGGATGCAGGATTGCAGGAATAAGTCTCGATTCCACCTGCTTCGGCAGGACAGGGCGAGCCAATAAATTAACCCAACGGGTAAAATTGTTGAAAAAAGGGAGTAGGTTTGGAAGCGTCCCCGTCCCAGGCCCGTCGTCTGTTGTTAGTCGTGCTTTGACTGAAGTTTTGTCTTTGTCCTGTATGTAGTCTCACTGTTGAGTATTTGTTTTATTCTTGGTTAGTGTTTAATTAATTAATCGTACTTCATAAAATAATTAATTAATGTTGCCTTGATATTTGATTTATTTGAGAGTTAGAAAAATATTAAGTTGAAATAGATTGTAAATTAAAAGTGATTTAATTAATTAAAAGTTAAAATAATTATAATTAAATTAATATTGTTGAGAGTAATTAATTATTATTATTTTTATTATTAATATTAAATTAGGAAATTATGTGAAGATAATATCTAAATTTAAATAAATTATTTAATTAAAATTTTAGATATGTGTGAGCTTTTAAAAGCTGGAAAAGAACCAATAAGAAAGGGGGCTTTTTGGAAAAGAAAGCTGAAAAAGATTTATTGATTTATTTAGTGATTTATTATTTTTATGAAGGAATGATTCTCACACAAGTTGGGACTCTGTTATTTTGGGATCTGAAAAAAAAAAAGAAAAGGATAGTTTTTTTAGTTTGGAGGTTTTTCTTTCTGAGTAAAATTATTGTGGATGAAAAGAAAAGATTGTTCAGAAGAACGTTGAAGGCCGAAGGTCAGGAAAGAAGTAAGGTGGGGATGAGAGAGGGTATGGTACGTGATTCTACTTCAAACAAAGGATTCGGGTTTTTTCCTTTTAAATTATTAATACTTAAATGATGCGTAAACAAATCTGATTTCTATGTTTTTGAAAACAGTTTGAATGAAGTTTTTTTTTGGGTTTTGAAAAAAAAAAAAAAATCTTGTTTGTATTAAAACCCTCAAATCTTTTGTAGGAAAATTAGTTCAACCTATCCAAAAATTTCTTCAAAATAATTTAGTTGTGAAATCTAGTGTGTTTGAAATAAAAAAATTGTGTTACTATTGAAACTACGTGCCATATTTATTTTGGATATTTTAGAAATCAAATTATTTATTTAATTGTTCAAAATCTCTTGCTTATATATATATATATATATATATATAAAATATATCTCTGTTTGTGTTAAATAAAAATATATACATATCCCCAAATCAAATATACATATATTAGTATACTGGTTGAATCATTTGAAGAAAAATATATATAAATTTTAGTATTGGGTAAATTCGTTTATATAGATATTAAATAAAATATGTTTAATCCATTTCTTATTTGTTCATATTCTTCTGTACTTTCGTACAAATAAAATTTTTAATATAAAATAGGGTACTGTTGTGGTTAAGGTACAAATTATAAATATTTAAATAAAAATAAATGAAAAAAAAGTTACAGCAATATATGCTTCTATTTTCCAGATTTCGTAATTGTAATGGTGAATAAAATATATATTTATATTTTAATTCAAATGTTTTCCTTATAATTCCTTCTGTGTTTCGTGTGATTCAGAAATTAATAAAATATAATTTTAATGAATCTGAGCGTTGATTTCTATTGACGCATATGTTTTTAGTATAAAAATAAATTTAAATTTAAAATTTTTGTTTTATTGGGGAAGGTGGGAGGTCGGCCCAAGCCGTACCCCCCACGGACCCTTGGGGCTTGCTGTACGTAGCCATCACCGGCTGCGCACAGCAGTCGAGACTGCTGGGCGCAGTCCGGTGGGGACTGCGTACAACAGCCCCCCTTGCTGCCACTTGAGGGTGCCGAGCATTCTGGAAAGGCACGGATATTTTTATTGCTGTTAATTTGTTTTATTTTGTTTTGTTATATAGTTATATATATGGTAAAATATATATATTATATATATTATTTAATATATAGTTATTATATATTACTTTATATATATATATATATATATATATATATATATATTTTTAATGGGTTTTAAATTTTTATTTTTTTTATATATATATTATTTGAAAATGACTTAGTTGAATTTGATTTTAAAAAAATATATATATATAGATCTATCATACAATTTTTTATTTAATATGGTTTTATATAAATAATTAATATATCTAATAATTTTCTAAAATGATTTTTAGTGAATTTTGTAACATATTTTTATAAAATGATTTAACTCGTTGGTTTATTTTATAATTATATATGAAGGGATATGTTGTGTTCGTGAAGTAAAAATATAATTTCAAGAAAATTATAATTAATTTTGAACTTCGAAATAAATCGAACTGTTAAAGTGAAAAGGTATGATGTTATAATATGTTTATGGTAAAATAATTTTTACAAAGATGTTTATTTTGATGTATTTTTAATAATTTAAAATATATGCCTCTCCGTGTGTGGAAATTAAGATTATTTTTATAACGGATTTTATAAGTATAAATTTTTATATTTGTTTTTTTTATTGATTGATTATTCTATGATGGAAATAAGGGTTAAGTAATTTAATTTAAATGTTTAACTATTAAAACAGTATGATTTTTGAATATTTAGTTTATATAATTATATAAATATATATATATATATATTATGTATTATTTAATATATATTTATTATATATTATATAATATGTACATATATATATTTATTGAGTTTTAATTTAATTTAATTTTTATTTTTATAATATTCGAATGTGTATTAACTTGATTTGTGTTAGGATTATAATAACTTTATTAAATGGTTATTTTTATATACATAAACATTTATGTAATAGTGTTGTTTGGTTGTAAACGTGATTTTATATAGGATAAGATTAGGAGAAATTGTAATGTTTAATATAGTTGTGCAATTTAGGAATATATTAGGTGAGTTGAATTAACTTAGGTTCTTTCGAGTTGATGACTATTTATTTGAAATGTTTGAATTCAGGTGGTTGATTGTGAAATTTAGAGTAAATGATTGAGTTGCCTGGAATGTTTTCCTGTCATGTTCTTTTATTCTCCTTGTCGGGCAATTAGGGTTAAGGGTTTTGTAAGTCTTCCAGAGAAGTTTTCTTGAGTGGGATGTTATGTGTAGAGGTTCATTTTGTGAATCGCCTTGATGTATTGTACTATGATGTTGTACCCGGTTTCCACGAACGAGATTTGTGCCTCCTAGGAAATAGGAGTGGGTAATGAGAATTGTACCTCCTTTGGAAGGAGTGTGTATTTCGAATTGGTTTCCTCCAGTGTATGGAGTGAGTTCCTTGTTTTATTTTCTCCTTGGATTGGAGAGTTTATGTTGTTTAGTTACCTATTGTGGTATCGTGCCTTGTGTGTTGTCGATAGGAGAGTGGCTCTTTGTGGGGGTCCGGCACACAAAGGGGCGCCAGGGTAACCCACCTAGAGTTTAATTAAGTGATAATCTAAAAGAATTAATGGGGGGGCTTTCACACTAATAAAGATAAAGAATGTCTCTCTCGTGAAGCAAGTGAACGATAAGGCTCGAGATGAGATGGACGCATAGTTTTGCGTGAGGGTCCGGCGGCCGGTAGAGGCAAGCCAGGGTAACCCAGGATGGGGGTCCGGTAGCCTAGGAAGGTTGAGCCAGGGTAACTCATGGCAATTTATGCATGACACTCTTCCTATGTCAACAGTTAGCCAGTTATTGTGCGATGTTTATGATCTTTGTTCTCTGGAAGCATTGTAACCTCATGTTAAGTGACTTTGTGATTGTAGTTGTGAAGTAATATTGTGATTGTAGTGGTTAAGTTCCTTGTTGTTTTCTCTTTGGTCATTGTTGGATGAGGTCTTTGTTATTATACCTTGAGTTCATTGAAGTTGTGCGTGTGACTGGTTGTTATTTGGGAAGGTGTTTTAATTGTTATGTTCAGAAGTGATTTGTTGTTGTGCCTCTTGGAATGGTTGTCGTGAGTTTTCTAAGTGGTCTTTGATGTTATGTGTCTGTTGGGAGTTAGTCTTTGTTATTGTTAGGCGTACTTGGTCGGGGACCCTTCCTTGTCTACTCTCAGCACGGGGGTGGTTGGGTGGAACGTGCTTCGCACCCCATTGGGTTCCCTCTTCTGTTGCAGATATATCTTTTACTTGCAGGTTTTGACGGATGTTGATGATCCAGTGTCCTTATGTACCAGATTGTTGTATATACTTCATATGTAATGTATTCATTGTTGTATTGTCTCCCATATGTGTTGGGATGACATTGGTGTAATTTGTATATGTATTAATTGAGTTGTACTTTCAGATAATTGTATTCTTCTATCATTGGGATGTAATAATTATTCAGGCCATGTAATTATTCAGGATCATTTTTTATAGTTGGTTATGTGGAGTTGTATCTATCGAAGATGTAACACTTTATAATTCCATGTATTGACATATGTGCATATGTTATTAATAGGGATATAGTTGATAGATATTTTAAATAATGAAATGGGTGTGAGTGGATATGCGTAATGGATTATTTATTGTTATCTTATTTTCGTTGTTATGGGTTAGAATAGTTATGTCACTTCGTGTACCCCATTGGAACTAGTTGTGCCTCATGATACAATGTTATGTTATAATACTTAAGTATGTTTATTATATTCTTTTAAAAAAAAAAAAATTGTTCTGTTGTTATTAGTTCCTTTGGGGTTCGCACGGTGGGGCGTGACAGCTTGGTATCAGAGCCCAAGTTTAAACACTGGGCGCTTTGGGACCCATTAGGTTTTTAGCTATTTAGAGTTTTATTTGTGTACCTTGTCTTATGTTGTGGTGTGTATCTTTTCAGGATCATGCCACCTAAGCGGGGTCGTAGGGGTCGTGATCTTGTAGGTGGTCGTGGAGGTAATCAGCATGATGCACCTCCCATTGCTTCCCATGTTTCTGATCATGTGGATCATCAAGCTTCTCAGTTTGTGCCTGAGGTTAGTGTTCAGCATCAGGATCAACCAGGGATTGGGGATGCTCAGTTGCGTCGCTTGCTTGAGGAGACTCTTGCTCGTTTGGGGCCTAGAATGGATAGGGATCAGGAGGTTGTAGGAGAGAGAGATCAGGTTTCAGCTCCATCTGAGGCAGACATGGCTACTCACATGAGAGATCTTCTTAGAGCTCGTCCACCCACTTTTGATGGTATGGGCAGTGGTTCAGAGGCTGAGACTTGGTTGTTTGATTTGAATAGGTGTTTTTCCATGTATCCGTATGGTAGCAACACCAAGGCTAGGTGTGCGATCATGCACTTGAGGGATTTCGCATCTACTTGGTGGAGGTTAGAGGAGCAAAAACTCCATTTGGATATTGGCACTATATCTTGGGAGTTGTTCCTAGAGCGGTTCAAAGCTCGATTCCTTTCTGATCGTTGGCGTCAGCGCCGCGGAGATGAGTTTCATGCTCTACGACAGATGGATATGACAGTGGATCAGTATGAGCATCGTTTCTTCGAGCTCAAACAGTTTGCAGGCATAGGTGATGATGAGGGTATGTTAGTGCAACATTTCATTAGGGGTTTAAACCCCCAGATCAGTGGTGGTGTTCGGGTATTTGAGCCGAAGACCATGGAGGTAGCTATAGATAAAGCTTGCATTGTTGAGGAGAATTTAGCTTTGGCTTTAGGTGGCCAGGTGGGAGTTCAGTTTGGTGGTGCACCTTCTGTTGGTGTTGGTTCTCAGTGTGGCCAATCTCAGGTTACAGGGTTTTCTAGAGAACATCAGTCACCCGCTAAGGGTGGGCAACAGCAGCCTTCACAATCTAGGCAACAGAATTCTCAGTCCCAACCTGTTAGAAGTTGGAGGCAGAAGAAGAGAGATAGGAGTTGGATCCGGGCTCATCGTGATCGTGTTGATCAGCCTGCTCAGAGTTCTCAATCGGCATTCAGTGGAGGTGTTTTTCCACGATCTAGTCGAGCTCCTGATGTGCAGGGTCTCATCAGAGGGACAGGATGTTTCTCTTGCGGTCAGCAGGGCCACTTTGCTCGTGAGTGTCCTCATCAGGACAATTCTGGTTGTAGTCTGAGGCCGGCAGTTTCAGAGCCGACAGTAGGAGATGCGGATCGATCACATAGGACATTCACTGCGGTGGATATCCGTCAGGTCGAGCATCTGGGTGCAATTCATCCTTCGGTTTCAGGAGTTGATCCTCACGGATCAAGGTTCTGAGTCAGTTAGTGTTTAATTGGTTTTGTGGGAGTTCCATCCCTATTTTGTTTAATGGCTTCCAGGAGTAAGCCATGTCCTAGGGGGGGAGGATGTAATACCCCTCATACTATTTTGACTTATTAATTTTTGTGTTAACTTGATATGTTGATACCATGATGATTCTATTAGGGTTTGACTTGGTGGGTTTGTAGTTTGATGTTGTTATCCCTTTTCTGGACATAATCGGTTGATATGAAATTACTAATATGATTTGTGATATCTTGTGTGTTGTTGGATTTTGTTTATTTAAATGATTCATCATTAATATTTACATGCCAATGTGATGTTATTTAATTCAGTATTATTATATGATGCAGTAGTTTAATATCATGTTATCTTATGTCAATTTGGTTAGAAATGTTAGCTCATTATTGATATTATAATTGTTAGAATAGATTAAGTGAGAGGACAGTGTAGCATCACTCGTTCACGAGTGTCCTGCTACACTGCAATTCCTTCTCATGATAGGATGTTGAGTTTATATATACATATACATGTGCTACTTGACGTTTATCTGGATGCAGGATTGCAGGAATAAGTTTCGATTCCACCTGCTTCGGCAGGACAGGGCGAGCAATAAATCAACCCAATGGGTAAAAGTTGAAAAAGGGAGTAGGCTTGGAAGTGTCCCCGTCCCAGGTCCGTCGTCTGTTGTGAGTTGTGTTATGATTGAAGTCTTGTCTTGTCTTGTATGTAGTTTTATTGTTGAGTATTTATTTTATTCTTGGGTAGTGTTTAATTAATTAATTGTATTGCATAAAATAATTAATTAATGTTGCCTTGATATTTGATTTATTTGAGAGTTAGAAAAATATTAAGTTGAAATAGATTGTAAATTAAAAGTGATTTAATTAATTAAAAGTGCAAATAATTATAATTAAATTAATATTGTTGAGAGTAATTAAATATTATTTTTTTATTAATATTAAATTAGGAAATTATGTGAAGATAATATCTAAATTTAAATAAATTATTTCAATTAAATTTTTAGATAAATGTGAGCTTTTAAAAGCTGGAAAAGGACCAATAAGAAAGGGGGCTTTTTGGAAAAGAAAGCTGAAAAAGATTTATTGATTTATTTAGTGATTTATTATTTTTAGGAGGGAATTATTCTCACACAAGTTTTTACTCTGTTATTTTGGGATCTGAAAAAAAAGGAAAGGAGGGTTTTGAGTTTTGAGGTTTTTCTTTCTGAGTAAAATTATTGTGGATTGGAGAAGAAAGGTGGTTCAGAAAAATGTTGAAGGTAGAAGATCGAGGAAAGAGAGCGGTAGGTGGGGATCGAGAGGAGGCGACAGGCGTGATTCTACTTCAAACAAAGGATTCCAGGTTTTTTTTTCCTTTTAAATTATTAATACTTCGTAAGTCTGTAAACAAATCTGATTTCTATGTTTTTGAAAACAGTTTGAATGAAGTTTTTTTTTGGGTTTTGAAAAAAAAAAAAAAATCTTGTTTGTATTAAAACCCTCAAATCTTTTGTAGGAAAATTAGTTCAACCTATCCAAAAATTTCTTCAAAATAATTTAGTTGTGAAATCTAGGGTGTTTGAAATAAAAAAATTGTGTTACTATTGAAACTACGTGCCATATTTATTTTGGATATTTTAGAAATCAAATTATTTATTTAATTGTTCAAAATCTCTTGCTTATATATATATATATATAAAATATATCTCTGTTTGTGTTAAATAAAAATATATACATATCCCCAAATCAAATATACATATATTAGTATACTGGTTGAATCATTTGAAGAAAAATATATATAAATTTTAGTATTGGGTAAATTCGTTTATATAGATATTAAATAAAATATGTTTAATCCATTTCTTATTTGTTCATATTCTTCTGTACTTTCGTACAAATAAATTTTTTAATATAAAATAGGGTACTGTTGTGGTTAAGGTACAAATTATAAATATTTAAATAAAAATAAATGAAAAAAAAAGTTACAGCAATATATGCTTCTATTTTCCAGATTTCGTAATTGTAATGGTGAATAAAATATATATTTATATTTTAATTCAAATATTTTCCTTATAATTCCTTCTGTGTTTCGTGTGATTCAGAAATTAATAAAATATAATTTTAATGAATCTGAGCGTTGATTTCTATTGACGCATATGTTTTTAGTATAAAAATAAATTTAAATTTAAAATTTTTGTTTTATTGGGGAAGGTGGGAGGTCGGCCCAAGCCGTACCCCCGCAGACCCTGAAGGGCTTCTTTGTCACAGCTGACCATCAGAGGCTGCTCACGTGGCCGGTCCTTCTTTGAAGCATGATGCATTGAGAGGCTAGTCTGTGATCCTATCT
Organism: Sequoia sempervirens; assembly: GCA_007258455.2. NCBI lineage: Eukaryota > Viridiplantae > Streptophyta > Pinopsida > Cupressales > Cupressaceae > Sequoia > Sequoia sempervirens. Next base: position 16,008 of record VDFB02011085.1, read on the forward strand.
TTTACTGCTGAGGAGTGCGAGCATTGCGGAAAAGCCGGATATTTTTATTCTTTGTTAATTTGTTTTATTTTGTTTTGTTATATAGTTATATATATGGTAAAATATATATATTATATATATTATTTAATATATAGTTATTATATATTACTTTTATATACATATATATATATATATATGTTTTGACGGGTTTTAAATTTTATTTTTTTATATATATATTATTTGAAAATAGCTTAGTTGAATTTGATTTTAAAAGAATATATATACGGCAGTCTATCATACAATTTTAATTTAATATGGTTTTATATAAATAATTAATATATCTAATAATTTTCTAAAATGATTTTTAGTGAATTTTGTAACATATTTTTATAAAATGATTTAACTCGTTGGTTTATTTTATAATTATATATGAAGGGATATGTTGTGTTCGTGAAGTAAAAATATAATTTCAAGAAAATTATAATTAATTTTGAACTTCGAAATAAATCGAACTGTTAAAGTGAAAAGGTATGATGTTATAATATGTTTATGGTAAAATAATTTTTACAAAGATGTTTATTTTGATGTATTTTTAATAATTTAAAATATATGCCTCTCCGTGTGTGGAAATTAAGATTATTTTTATAACGGATTTTATAAGTATAAATTTTTATATTTGTTTTTTTTATTGATTGATTATTCTATGATGGAAATAAGGGTTAAGTAATTTAATTTAAATGTTTAACTATTAAAACAGTATGATTTTTGAATATTTAGTTTATATAATTATATAAATATATATATATATATATTATGTATTATTTAATATATATTTATTATATATTATATAATATGTACATATATATATTTATTGAGTTTTAATTTAATTTAATTTTTATTTTTATAATATTCGAATGTGTATTAACTTGATTTGTGTTAGGATTATAATAACTTTATTAAATGGTTATTTTTATATACATAAACATTTATGTAATAGTGTTGTTTGGTTGTAAACGTGATTTTATATAGGATAAGATTAGGAGAAATTGTAATGTTTAATATAGTTGTGCAATTTAGGAATATATTAGGTGAGTTGAATTAACTTAGGTTCTTTCGAGTTGATGACTATTTATTTGAAATGTTTGAATTCAGGTGGTTGATTGTGAAATTTAGAGTAAATGATTGAGTTGCCTGGAATGTTTTCCTGTCATGTTCTTTTATTCTCCTTGTCGGGCAATTAGGGTTAAGGGTTTTGTAAGTCTTCCAGAGAAGTTTTCTTGAGTGGGATGTTATGTGTAGAGGTTCATTTTGTGAATCGCCTTGATGTATTGTACTATGATGTTGTACCCGGTTTCCACGAACGAGATTTGTGCCTCCTAGGAAATAGGAGTGGGTAATGAGAATTGTACCTCCTTTGGAAGGAGTGTGTATTTCGAATTGGTTTCCTCCAGTGTATGGAGTGAGTTCCTTGTTTTATTTTCTCCTTGGATTGGAGAGTTTATGTTGTTTAGTTACCTATTGTGGTATCGTGCCTTGTGTGTTGTCGATAGGAGAGTGGCTCTTTGTGGGGGTCCGGCACACAAAGGGGCGCCAGGGTAACCCACCTAGAGTTTAATTAAGTGATAATCTAAAAGAATTAATGGGGGGGCTTTCACACTAATAAAGATAAAGAATGTATCTCTCGTGAAGCAAGTGAACGATAAGGCTCGAGATGAGATGGACGCATAGTTTTGCGTGAGGGTCCGGCGGCCGGTAGAGGCAAGCCAGGGTAACCCAGGATGGGGGTCCGGTAGCCTAGGAAGGTTGAGCCAGGGTAACTCATGGCAATTTATGCATGTGACCTCTTCCTATGTACCTATGATTCTTGAGTTATTTATGCGATGTTTTATGATCTTTGTTCTCTTTGGAAGCATTTAACCTCATGTTGAAGTGACTTTGT
>VDFB02011086.1:0-17647 GCA_007258455.2 Sequoia sempervirens
TCATAGGACTGGGTTTTGAACACTTAATATAAATGATATACATACACACACACATATGTATGTATGTATGTATGTATATATGTATGTATGTATATGTAGTTTTAAATGTAAATGTAAATGTAAATGCAATTACTGGATGCTCTCCTAGAACAATAAATGCAACATATCATTAAAGAAATCTATATCTATGTATATAAATGTGTATTTCTAAATGCAAGTGGAAATGCAAAGAGCATATGGTTTTGTAGTGTTATAGATACAACATATCCATAAATTAATGTAATTGAAATTCTAAAGTCTTCAACACATATAATATGAAATCGATCAAAATATTAAACTACATGAGAAATAAATGAAAATAGTAAATGCATATGTATGTGTATTTGTAAATGTAAGTGTAAAATAAATAAGAATAATGAAAATTATAAAAGAATACAAGGAAAGGTCTCCTCCCTTCTTGGTAGTGATAACCTCCTCCACACACAACCTTTAAAAATTATGAATAGAGGAATATAATCTTTGAAGAACTCAAAGTTGATTCTCTCCTACTTGATGCAATTAGTCATTTTATCCTTACAAACATTTATAGTGATTACTAGAGGCACATAGACCAGTTCTTCATAATAGAAGAATTTGATCATACTTTCCAATGATGGCATTATGAAAACCCAGGTTAAATAAGATAATTTCTAGCTAAGTTCTTTAAATCATGTCCAATAGGTATAAGAAGATTGCTACTATGTATTGTGCCTAGATACCATGGAAAAAGGCTCTTTGGGCTCTTTCATCACTCATCCTACCTTAAAAAATACCAAAAGTCTCCTAGCAATTAGACATAGGAAGATTTAAGATGACTTAATTTTTTTTATTTCCAAAGCATAAACTTATGATGACTTAACTAGGCCTAGTACACACTCCCTCCTCGTTAACCACTTAGACATATGGAAATTAAATGTAAATTTGCTGCTATTTTTAGTCATGTAGGTGTCCAATAAACCACTTGGTGGTGTTTCCCTTCAAGTTTATTTACTTGAATGAAGAGAAAAAGTCCTTTGATTACAATTAGAGAATACATTTGAGGCCTTGATTGTGTAACTAGTGGACCATAGTCACATTTAACACTTGTTACAAAGTTTGGGAGTTAAAACGTTAAGTAGATTTGATTTGTGATGGACACATTTAGACGAAGTAACAATAGCTTGCAATCTATCAAGACTTGATTACCTTATAACTGTAGAATTCTTGATGAAATGATAGATTAATCATAATGTCTGTAGGATCACATCACCATGAAAGAACTTCATCCAACATCCTTCTGAGTGTAGGTACCACGAAATAGGTATTTTTTTCATATCGTCTTCCTCGTGAGGGAAATTAGAAGGAGAAGAGAGAGGAAAACAAGACATGGTATGTCTAAAGGAGATCAACTAGGGTCAAAAAGATTAGAAAGAAAATTTTGCTTGGCCATTTTTCTTCTTTGAAGGGGTGATGTTCTTATGATGATGAGAGCATAGGCGACGCCAAGGTGCCCTTTGAGGTACAAACATCTACAAAAACAATGGGTACCCAAGGAACTTCCTCCAATAAACATCGATTTTTGTGTCAACGATAGGATATATTGCATAGCACCATCGTCATTACATGGTTTGGGCCTATTTTGCATGGATGGCATAAAGGTCTGTTATGACAAAGTTACTGAATTGATGAAGTATGTTGGACCCTGTTACAGTTACAAACATTGGATGCAACTGGTTCGATATACATGAAGTATGTGTAGGTATGCATTGCCAGAAAATTATATACAACTAAAAGATAAGGATCAAAATAAAGGAGTGGCTATGTACATTGACGAAAGGCCAAAAGCATCAGGGAATATTGCAAGGTTTATAAACAGTACATGACCTTGGTCAACAAATAAGCAACCCAATTGCATATTTGAGGCATGCGAGGGAAACCGTGTATTCATATGTGCACAAAAATCAATAGCTGCAGGGGAAGAGTTGCTAATCAATTACAATTTGAATCGCAGTTACAAACACAATTACTATGGGGGTGAGTAGTACTATGTACCATTTTACCCAACCTCCAATTAATGACTCCAATATACCATTTTATTCTTATATTTTTTTTTCATAAGTCTATTGGTTTCATTTGGGTAATGTTTTTTTATATTTAATTTTTGTCACAAGGGGACATTGATCGTATGGAGAAGGCTTTGGCCCTCGTGATGTATCTCTAGGCATTTCTACCCGATAGGTTTACCTCATTGTAATTGTATAAATTAGATACAAGAAAAATGTTTTATTATTATGTTTTTTTCATAAGTTTTTTGGGTTAATTTCGATAATGTTTTTAATATTCTTGTTGCAGTCGACTAATCGGGGAAAGGCACCAGCAATAGAGGAGAGCATCCATAGTGAGGTGCAGTCAATATTTTCTGATGATGACATGGCTTATTCAGCAAACCCTTTTGATACGATAAAGAAGCTCATGAAAAAATGCAATGAAGAAATGACTCAGTTGATGTTAAAAATGCCTCAAACATATGAGATAAGTTGTCATGAGGTCTTTAATTATAAAAACTTGCAAGTAAGTTGTCATGAGGTCTTTAATTATAACATAAGTTCATTCATGGTTTTATATTTTGTACTCTTTTATGTCATGAACTAAAATATGTGTTGTTTTTATAGGGTTATTTTCCTCCTCATGATACTCCTGGCCATGATCAAGGTACTGCAAGTGCTTCCTAAGGAGTAAGGGTTGGTACAAGTGTCCATCCTGATCTTCCTACGCATACATCACATTATCTGACCCCATCATTTATGCCTATATTGCCATTTAAAATGTTGGCAACACATACCATGCAGGCATCCATTAACACACCCTCTGGCAATGAACACATACCAGAACATGCGTCAGGACATGTACCTGGGGATGCAGAGGCCACTAGTACTGGTGATGTTTTAGCAGCATTTCCTGGATCTTCCCATATTACTAGTATGGTAACATTGCCGGTCACACTTGTGGTGACCAAGGATTCCATTCCCATAAAGATAGAGGTCACAGGTAATTTAAAATGTTTTAATTATTATTCTATATAATCCAATTGAAATTTATTTATTGATCGCTCTTTTTAGACTATTGATCCCATGATCATTTTGCAGGAAATAATGTTTTTTATAAACATCTAAGTGATATTACATTGGAGCTCTTCAGGCCCACCATATGTACACAGTGGAATGCCCAAAATGAAGATTTAAAAGATGAGATCATTAACCACTTGGTTGTGTTGTTCGATGATAAAACATTCAACCGAACCAAGGTCCTTAAGAAAGCTAGTACCTATCTAAAGTATGCGAGGGACCAATATAGGTCACATTTAGAGAAGAACAAAAAGTACAAGCGTCCCCCCATGATTCCGGAGAGGGAGTGGAAGGACCTGGTGTAATACTCCCATGTTGATTGATTTGTTAGATACTTTTGATACTATGGACACTCTGTGATATTCTGTGGTGGATTTATATTTGATCATGTGTGGTTTCTTGGTTAAATTGTTTACTGCTCTTGCGTTATGTGTGTAGCAATTGATGATATATTATGCATAGATGATTTGATTTATTATGCAATGATAATTTCTTAAATTTATATGCGTTAATGGTATTATGTTTACGCTGACATGTTAGTATTTTATGGTGGAAGGACGGAGTAGTACCACTCGCTTGCGAGTGCCCTATTACCCCGCTATTTCCTTTCACCATGTGTTTTCAATGGAGATTATATGTTACTTGACGTTTAATTGTTTGCAGGGATTGCAGGATTAAAAGTCTCGACTCCACCTGCTTCAGCAGGACAGGGCGAGCACCAATTAAACCCAACGGGTACGATGTGGTTAAAAGGAGTTGTAAGGAAGGGTTTCCCGACCCCAAGTCCATCATTCGTATGAGTTTATTGAGTTATATGTTGGTCCGATTTTGTCTTGTTATTTCGATTGTTTGGAGTTAGATGATTTAATTAATTTATTATGTTGGTAATAGTCAATTTTATTTAGAATTATTAATTATGTGTTAAAGAAGTATTAAGGTTAATTATATTTTAAGTTAAAAGTTAATTGTTTTCAAAGGTTCGTTTTAATTAAATTTAGAAATTAAGTGGGAGTAAGTTAAAAACAAAAGAAATTATTAGTTTAAAATTTAATAAGTAAATAATTAAAGTTACTTAATTAAAAATTGAGCGGTGGTAATTTAAAATAAATAAGTAACCGAATACATAAAAAAAATAAAAAAAAATAAATGATTAATTAAAATTGGTAAGTTTGTGGGAGTTTTCGGAGAAGGAATTTAGTTATGTTGTAAACCTTCTGCGGGAATGGAAACAAAAGAGTTGGGCGGTTGTAAGAGGGAATGGGTTATTCTTTAAAGGGAGAGGAAAATTTTGGAAAGGGGGCTAGAAAATTGTTTTCGGAAAGGAAGCTGTAAGAAAGAGGGCCAGCGTGTGAAGAAGGAGAAAAGCGAGGGCCAGCGTGTGAAGAAGGAGAAAAGCGTCTGTGGGGAATTCTTCTTCAGCCATAGGACGCCAGGTTTCTCTTGAAATTTCTAATCTAATTGCTATGCTTTTATTTTAGTTGTCTATGCTGTTTTGAATCTCTGGCTGTGATAAATTTTATATGGAAAAAAATTTCTGTCTGTAAAGATTTGCAAATTTAACTTTTAAAATCCGGGGAAAATATGATTTAAAATTCCCTAATGCAATTTACTTGAGGAAAAACGTAATTGATAGGGAATGGTAAAATGTAATTAGGTTTTGCCAGTACGGGAAATTTCTTCTGCCAAAATAAAATATTGGTTTTGGGGATGGTGAATCCGGGTTAAAATGGGTACAGTCGTTTATTTATTTATTTTCTTTGACTCCGTGAATTCACTATTATTTATAGGTATAAATTTCGGTAGAAATAATTATTACTTTTATTTTCTGGAAATTTCTTAAATTTGTGTGAATTGGGGGAGTTTCCGCTTCGAACAGAGGAATGTTTATTTTATTCTGTGGGTGAATGGCTGGATTGCAACACCGTGAATTTTGTTGTTATTTGATTTTTATTTTTATTTTTTTTGAAATTCATTAAATAAATATTTATATTTATAAAGATCGATATTTGGGCTTGTACATTTGATTCGTTCATTGGTAATTTGTAAAAGATAATGCATTATTGCAAATAGCGAGGTTATCTATTATAGAACTTAGGTTATGTTGTTTTCTGGCATAGCATACACTATACTTATTATATAACCTATTTTCTGTCCTCCACTCCCGGCGGCGGCGCGTGTTAAATTCTCTGTCCATTCCTTAGTATTGTGTACAGTGGCGTCTGCTCTATCTTTGCCGTACTCTTCCATCTTAAATATTTTAGATTTAGTTTCGGTTGTGTATCAAATAATTGGTAGGGTCCGTATTCCATGAGTTATGCATTGGTGTAGTAAAATTTTGGACGTCAATTTTGTGGCATGTATGTTAATTGTTGTGCGTGACATTTCAGAGTTATATATATATCTTATATTGGGGTTTGTTCGTTATTAGTGCGGTAGGTAATGGTTTGGGGGTTAATGATGACTAACTGGGAATACAATTATGTGAAAATATATTTATTCTTACAGATATATATATATATATGTATTGAGATTAATTTAATATTTATATTAATATTAATGTTAATACTATATAATATATATATATATATGTGTGTGGATTTTATATATGTGAATTGTAATATTCATTGGATTAAATATTAATTAATTGTTGGTAAAATGGTAAGGTAAATCTATATTTATAATAATCATTGTGGGTGGTAAATTCCTATTTATATCATAATTGTGGTGCGTGGTGTTTCCTAATTATATAATAATTGCGGTGCATGGTAGTTATTAATTATATATCTTAAAATTGGGATTCATATATTATCCGTTCGATAATCGGGTTAAAGGTAATTAATTTGGAATACAATTTTTATATATGTGAATTGTAATATTCATTGGGTTAAATATTAATTAGTTGTTGGTAAAATGGTAAGGTAAATCTATATTTATAATAATCACTGTGGGTGGTAAATTCCTATTTATATCATAATTGTGGTGCGTGGTGTTTCCTAATTATATAATAATTGCGGTGCATGGTAGTTATTAATTATATATCTTAAAATTGGGATTCATACATTATCCGTTCGATAATCGGGTTAAAGGTAATTAATCTGGAATACAATTTTTATATATGTGAATTGTAATATTCATTGGGTTAAATATTAATTAGTTGTTGGTAAAATGGTAAGGTAAATCTATATTTATAATAATCACTGTGGGTGGTAAATTCCTATTTATATCATAATTGTGGTGCGTGGTGTTTCCTAATTATATAATAATTGCGGTGCATGGTATTTATTAATTATATATCTTAAAATTGGGATTCATACATTATCCGTCGATAATCGGGTTAAAGGTAATTAATTTGGAATACAATTTTTATATATGTGTAGATTTATGTATATGTAAATCGTAACTTAATTGTAGGTTGGATTTAATTTGATAGTATAGTAAAAGATAGGTTGTAAATAGTTTTGCTCACTGAGAATTGAGTATTTCAAAGATGAAAGTAATGGAGAATCATAACGTTCAATTAATGTTTTAATTAAAAGGGAAATTTGTTTGTGCATTGAATTACGATTTGATGTGAATCATTCCGTGTAACAAAATGTGCTTTGTTTATGCATTCTTTTGAGTAATATCATTTCATGAATGATGGGAATTTTCTTTTATTGGGGAAAACTTAGAAGTGTTTTATTTTGGTTAGGAACCTAAGTCATTCCAGAGGTGGGATAAGGTGGTTTCCTTTGATTTTTCTTTGAATTTAGACTTGAGATGTCTATGGTTGGTTATACGTTTGGATTGTACCAAATTGTGGAAGTGCTTCCTTGTGGTTAGCGAGATGATTATGCCTCACTTTTGATTGTCTTTTGATGTAGTTCTTTTATGTGGTACAATCTTTGCTATTATTGTGCTGTGATTGAGTGATTAGAGGGAGTGGCTCTGAGTGGGTGGTCGGCGCACAAAGGGGCGCCAGGATAGCCCTCGTCAGAGTAAATTTAATAAGTGATAATTTAAATAATTAACTAGGTTTGGGTAGTATCACACTAAAAAGATAATTATTGCCTCATCCACCTTTGAGTGCTACCACAGACTAAAGGGGATTGAGAAGGCCGTGGTGGGCATGTTCGTTGCCTTGTCTTCGCGAAGGGTAACGGATCCGCATGAGCAACCCTATGGAGCGGCTCCTTGCGATAGGTAGTCTGGATAACCATAGATGGAGGCGGCTCCTAGCGCTCGGATTGTCTGGATAATTCATCAGTAGACGGAGGCGGCACCTTGCGTTAGGTAGTTTGGAGAATCCATGTTAAGCCATGCGATGACACTCTCCTCTAACATTCATGTTTATGTTGTCTTTTGGAAATCCTCTGGAATCGGTCATTTGCTTCTTATTGATGGTTTTTATTGTTGTTCGAATTTGAATCTTTTTATGTGTTGTGTGAACTTTATTTAGTTGATTGTGACATTATGTTTTGTTGGTCTTGGTCGGGAACCTCTTCCTCTACAACTCCTAGCACGGGGGTGGTCGGGTGGATCATGTTTGCACCCCGTTGGGATCTTCTCTTTTTATGCAGGTTCATTTTATGGTGCTAAGTTACAGTGGATTCTTGCTCGTGGGTTCCAGATTTATGTATTAATGTGATTCTTTTTATGGATGTATCATTCCCACCTAGTTGGGACAGTTTTGTATATTTGCACATGGTGTTATTGTAATGTAATCATTTGATGATGTAATGTACTGTAATTGTAACCTCGATCTCGAGGAGAATTTATAATGATGTTATAACCTGGTTATTATTTTATCATGTTTCCGCACCCAACTATTTTGTTACTTCCTTCAAAAAAAAAAAAAAATTGGTTGCATTTTACTTCAATTCCCTTCGGGTTGCGTATGGCTGCTACACCTCGGTAGTCGTATGGAAAGGCTGAAAAGAAAAAAGGGAAAGACACCAACGCCAAGGGAAGGTATGTGATATAGAAGCATAACTCTGCAAAAAATCCCGATTAATCGTGATTTTTAAAACAAACTGTAGGCTGGACGATTTTTTCCCTGATTTTTTAAAAAAATCATTGACTTTTTTGTCAATGATTTTTTCCCGTTTCAAACTTCAAAATCTCCTAAAAATATCGCGGTTTAAATCGCGAAAAAAACGCGTGGAATAAAAATTGAGCTGATTTTCGCGGCAAAACCATGAGACTCATGGTTTGTTGCTTACTATTATGCTTTGATAGATTTTTTCCAAGCATCCATATAGCTTGTTTGAAAGCACCTTTTAGGATTATAGCCATAAAGCAAAGAAGGCAATGAATTGTTTGATAAAATAAGCCAGACTTTGTATGAAAATGCGTGAGCATTGCATAAGGCAAGAACTACTTGAAAATAATCTCAAAGAATACCCTTGCGAGGATGGAATGCCATGACGGCAAATTGTTAAGGGATTGTCATGGCATTCCATCACCTGCGGAGACTCCGTGATTTTTTGGTATTTTTCAAACAATTCACCGCCTTGTCTATGTTATTGCTTACTATTATGCTTTGTAGATTTTTTCCAAGCATCCATAGCTTGTCTGAAGCACTGCTTTGAGGTTTTTTTACTTTTAGCCATAGCATGAAGGCGCTGGAACCTGCTTGGATAAAATGCTTTGGTAGACATAAAGGTTGTGGTGGCATAGAAAAAGGTAGTGAACTATTTGAAAAAATGTTTCAAAAATGTGGTATCATGGTGATGGAATGCCATAAGGGAATGCCATGACAAGCAAATTGTTATGGATTGTCATGGCATCTCCATCACCATGAGACCATATTTTGAGGTATTTTTTGAAATAGTTTCAATTGCCTTGTCTATGCTATTGCTTACTATTATGCTTTGATAGATTTTTTCAAGCATCCATAGCTTGTTTGAAAGCACCTATTTTAGGCTTTAGCCATAGCAGCAAGGCAGTGAACTGTTTGATAAAATGCTTTGGTAGACATGTATGAAAAATGTGGTAGCATAGACAACTGTCACCATCTGATATTTATGTAGTTGTAGTATGTTTTGTGTAATGTAATCAGCGATATGAAATCTATTTTTTGTAATCATGACTGAACTCAGATTTTAATATATGCCTCAATGTCCGTGATGATATGGAAATGCCATTAATTTTTAAAAAGTGTATGTTTGTGTGATACTATCAACAATGTAATTATATACTGATTACTCTTTCTTTTTACGTAATCTAACATATTTCAAACTTTTCATAGGCTGCCTAACACATCGAAGGCAACAAAGGCAAGGCTAGAAAAGCACGGGCAACACAAACTTGGCTCTGGTGGTTATATGAAATTAGCCGCACGAATTGTAAGTATCAATAAATGAAATATTGCATCCAAATTATAATAAGTTGAAAACAATTTTGGTTTTATCACACCATAGAAGCAAAATTCATGATCTTCTACAAAAATGTAGGGCTCTAAATTCAACAGAGTTCCCATAGAAAAGGACCTGAAAATTGCCTTCCAGGAAGGCTATGGAGCCGTGGATGAACGCCTAAGAGTCTTGACTGGGAAAACACAATCTTCCATTGCATCTAACACACAGGTAAATAAACTCAATAAATTTTATTCAAAATTGAATAATTGTGCAATCTATTCAATATTAATTTCCACCATAAAGTAATTGCATTCCTATTTGTTTTAAACATTCAAGCAATGATAATATATACTACACACGACATTGGAATGTAGCCTGGTGAGGGTGGAGCAAAATGCGCAAATGAAGGTCATGGCTGCATCCCGTAATTTAAAAGCATGTTGAGCGCGGATCAACATGTTGAGCATGATCAAGCAGAAGATTAGAATACAGATGTGGCCCCATCAAGTAAAGAGGACCACCTCTAAAGTTCTTTAAACATATTTAATGCACTATGTATTAATTAATGTAACCTCATGCTCAACTTTAGAGCATGTAGAGCATGATCAACGTAACAGCATGATCAAAGTTGGGAGAAGATCAGGAACATGATGTGTCCCCATCAGATAAAGAGGACCACTCTAATGTTCTTTTAAACATATTTAATTTCAATTGGTTTATTAATTAATGTAACCTTTCGTGTTTCAACTCCAAATGATTAAGATTTAGAGGGTGTTCAATATGTTGAGCATGAGGCTATAACAAAAGTTCAAGAACATGATGTGGACCCATCACTTAAAGAGAACCACTCTAATGTAACTTTAATTAATGAAATACTTGTAACAATACACAAACATATTAAGTTTAACATTTCTTTCTTTATTGCAAGATCCCCCTCAAGCAAGATCCACGCCATGAGTAGATGACTAGGCATACATTAAGATCACAATAAAAGGGAAAAACAACTAAAAGGGGGACAAATATTGATTTAGAAAACGATACTCCACTTCAGCTTTATGTAGCTTTAAAAAAGAAACAAAAAAAAAAGTGATTGTAATCATATCATGACAACCATATTTTTGATAATATGTAAAAACTGAAAGAATGAATATTATATGTTAATGAATGAATGTGAATATGTTAATTAATGAATGCTATATGTTAATGAATGAATGTTATATGTTATTAATAGATGAATGAATGTTATATGTTATTAATGGATAAATGAATGAATGTTATATGTTATTAATGGATGAATGAATGATTAATGTTATATAACTGGGTATGGGGAATTGAGAGTGATGTGAGGGGGGGCCAAATGAGCTCCTTTTTCACCCATCACGGTTGGCCCTGTTAAGTAGAGAATATTAAACTATTCTCGAAACAAAGAGAAGCTCAATAAGGTAATGCACTTTTCAATATAAGAAATGCATCATTTGAAGCATCAAACCAATATGCAATCTGTATGTATGATCAGTCGTCAGTCTCCACAATGGCACATTTCCATGAATAATTTTTAAAAAAAATATTTTGCTTCGTCGCACTTTCAATGACAACCACTGACGAAAACCACCGACGAATCAACAGAAAGGCTCGATGAAGTTGCTATAGCTGTGACAAAGATTTCGTCATAACTCCTTGCCAATTTCATTGCAATTTCGACGATCTTTCGGCGCTGCTACCACGCTACTCCTTGCCCATTTCATCGCAATTGCGACGAACTTTTGGTGTTCTTCCGACGCTACTCCTTGCTAATTTCATCACAAAGTCGATGAACTCTTGGTATTGTTTCAACGCTACTACTAGAATATTTTGTCGATACATTCAACAAATATTTGGTGTTGTTTTGACACTACTCCTTGCCCATTTCGTCGAACTAGCGATGAACTTCTAGTGTAATTCATCATGGATACAAAAATTGTTGATATTCTGACGAATGTCTAAGGCATTTCACGATGTCGTCAACCGACGATTCTTCGCCATTAGTTCAATGTTTAATTCTTCGTCAAACGTTCGACAAAAAAATAGCGACGAAAATATTTTTTCCATTTCGTCACTCTTCCGACAAAGATTTGTTGAGCGACCGACGAATGACCGTCGAAAAATGGTGTCAAATTCAGTAGTGCATTGTCCTTGTAAGTCCTTGCCCTCTTACCAGCTTCATGGGTTGAATCTCAATATCATATTCTTGTAACATGGTTACCCACTTAGCTCTGTGTTCTCCTAGCTCATTCTACATCAACAACAACTTGACTGCAGGATCAGTGACTATTTCAAAGACCTTATTTCTAAGGATATAGTGTCTAAATTTCTTCATAGCTCTGACTAAGGCCTAAGCCTTCTTTTCCACACTTGGGTACCTTAGTTCAACATCTTTCAATGGTGCACTCATGAATGCTATGGGATGTTCATTTCCTTGATCATACTTTTGAGTCAATATAGCAGCACATGAGTGATCAGAACCAAATGAATATATATAGAATGGCTTAGCATAATCTGGACTCACCAAAACTGGAGCTTCAACAATAGCCCTTTTTATCTCTGCAAATGATTCCTTAGCCTCTACACTCCATTCAACTTTGGCTTCTTGCTTTAGCATTGCATTCAGTGGCTTGACTATTTCTACAAATCTAGTGATGAACTTCCTTACAAAGTTGATCTTTCCAAAGAATGATTTCATTTCTTTCTTGCTAGCAGGTGGCGGGATCTTGAGTATAGCTTCCACTCATTCTGGATCAATGGAAATTCCTTTCTCAAAGATAACATGTCCCAAAAATTTTCCCTCTGTGACTCCAAAGATGCATTTCTTTGGATTGAGGGATATACCAAATTCCCTACACTTATGAAACACTTTACACAAATCTACTATATGATCACCTCTCTTCTTGGAAAAGACTGTCAGATCATCCATATAAATGATTATGCACTTACCAATTATGTCCTTAAATGCAATGTCCATGGCTCTTTGAAATGTGGCCCCAACATTAATCAAACCGAAAGGCATTCTTTTTTAGGAAAAAGTTCCCCACTTGGTGGTGAAAGCAGTCTTACTCTTGTCTTCATATTGCACCATGACCTGGTTGTACCCAGAGTATCCATCTAAGAAAGACATCATCTGAGATCCATTGACAATCTAAATTACTTCATCCAGTGAAGGTACCAAATAATTATCCTTTTCTAATGCTCTATTGAGGTTTCTAAAATCCACACACAACCTGATTTCACCATTCTTCTTTCACACCGGAACCAGGTTCACCACCTAGGTGGAGTGCCTGACTAGGAATATGATCCTTGCAAACAACAACTTCTACACTTCCTTCTGAATTATGAGTTCTAGTAGAGCATTGATTGGCCTTTGCCTCTGCCTGAAGGGTCTTACTCCTAGTTTTAGAGGGATAGTGTGAGTTATAATTGATGTTTCATAGGTCTTCAAGTCTTCATAACTCTAGGCTATCACATCTGGATATCTATGTAATGCGTCAATTATTCTTTTTCTCTCTTCTAGAGTACATACCCTACCAATGAAGACATTCTTGACATCATCCTGGATCCCTATATTATGCTTTTCACATTGTCCACTGATGGAATCCTTCTTAGCATCTTGTTCTTGATCTCTGACCTTATCCAAATCAAAAATCCTTTCTAACTGCACCATTCCTCTGAGAATTGTATTAGTATTCAAATTGATTACCCCTTCCAAATCCATCTCTACTTCTTGGAGTTCAGTTTCATCAATAATTTGTGAAGCAAAGACATCTGAGCTTGTGATAAAATAAAGGATATGCTTATCATCTTCAAATACCTGGAAGTTAGTGACATTATCAGGCACTAAAGGCACTGGGATCAGTTCCACTGTAAACTTCTTCAATCCAGAAAGAGACAAGGGTTGCAATGTACTAGCTTTCTGAGCAAGGGAGTCAACTATCTGGTTTTTACTTTGTGGGATCAATTGAATGTTGAAGGCATCAAACCCTTCAATAAGGTCCCATACTTTGTGTCTATAATTGGTCATTCTTTTGTCATGACAAGAGTACCATCTCCTAACTTGCTAAACTACTAATTCAGAATCCCTGAAAACTTGCAAAATATTGACTTTTATCTTTAGTGCCATTAACAACCCATGGACCAAAGCCTCATATTCTACCACATTATTAGTGCAATGAAATTGAAGTCTATGAGCAGCAAAGGAAGTTTTACCTTTTGGAATGATTAGCTTAAATCCTACCCCAGCTCCTTGCTTTGATTTGGATCCATCAAATATTAAAGTCCAACAACCAACAACTATATATTTCCTTACTATATCCCTTGCACTATTGTTGTTGGAAGGTTCTTTAGAAAGCATCACTTTCTTCCCCTTAGGATCCTCCTGAACATTCTGGATATCAATTTTGAATACTGAAGTGGGATTGATACATTTTTGCACTTGTTCTACTGCAGTCTGGCATAAGCAACTATCCAGTTCAGAATGAGAGGCATTATAAACCCTACACCAATTTGGCAAGAGAAAATCTCTTAAATTCATCTTCCTACCCAATTGAATCTGATCCTCAATGCATTTCTGAATGAATTCCTAGAAATTATCCAATAAACTGAGTTGATTATCTTCAAGATCATCTTCATTTTCAAATGGTTCCACCAAGGCTTCAGTACTACTAGATTCTTTTGTAAGGTCAACAGGAACTATGTGGAACATAAGGACTTCATTTGCATCTGACTCCTCAAAAGGGGTTGCAAGCACATAATTACCCATACTTACCTCAGATATCAAAATTTCATTGGACGTATTTTGATCATATCTGGTTTGGCACTCCCTTCCAAGGAAGCCACATATGAGAGTTATCAATTGATACATATCCATTCAAGGCCCTAGTAAAGTATCTTCCCAAAATCAGGCCATAAGCATCAGGTATATCGGCCACTTGTATATTAATAACTTGTTGAATCCTAGGATCAAAAGCAACTTGCATATGAATCATATTTAATTCCCCTACAACATTAACTTCAGTTCTATCTAGCTGAGTCACCTTCTTTTAAGAATCAACATGAGTAACACCCAAAGCTCTACAAACACCAAAAGGAATTCATTGGTGGAAGCACCTGAATCCAACAAACAGTTGTGCAAGTTCTTACCAAATATGCAGACAAAGATTGGGAATGGAGGAGTATCAGTTTTCCCTTGAAACAGAGTTAAGGAAGTATCCACTTGAGCAACCTAAAACCTATCTTTCTATTTTCTCTTATCTCCAGGAGACATGTGAACTAGATTATGGGTTTGATTTTTCCTTCCCATTGATTGAGGACTAGATGTTTTGTTGATACTTTCACTAACTGATCTATCTTGTGATATAGAATTTGCATTGTAAGCTCCTAGAACTGCATTCCTAATGGTTGAAACTCTCAATATTTCAAATGCAGAGAGACCTACCTTTAGCTTCTTGAGTTCTTCTGCTACATAATGGCCAATTTTTCTTCACTTAGATCAGCAGGAGTCTCCTTTGGATATTCCACCACCCTATCTTTGTTTGCATCAACACCATTTCCTTTTGATGGATCCATTTGTGCTTGATCTTTAGAGAAGTATTTCCTTGACACCAAAGGATATGGCGGATTATTACTGGCATTAGGATCTGGAGGTGCTGTGAAGTTGTTTGGTGGAATGGAAGTGGTGAAGGGACCTCCATCCTGTGGACACCTATGTGTCATGTCTCTCAAATCATACTTCTTGAAAGATATCTGGAAGGTCTATACCTCTTCAACATAAGCTTCTTCTTCATCCATGGGGCCATTTTCATTTACTGTATTTTCATCAAACAACTATGAAATCTCATCTCCATTGCACACCTGGTCTGCTTCTTCCTTGAGCTAGTCTGATTCTTCTTCAAGCACATTCTCTTTGCTATTGTTCTCCACTTCATACTAAAAAATTGAAGCCACTGTCTAGAACTCTTGACAATCTAACTCATAATGTTGACTTGTTTAATGGAGCCTACACCATCCTAATAATGTAGCCTCAGCTAAATATACACCATTAGTAGGTTTCTCTTGGCTAACTAGCTGATCCAATGGGGTAGGGACTCCTCCATTGTTAGACCTCATGTTCCAAGTCATGTTTTGTCTAGGTGGTTGTCTCCTGCCAAACCCTTGTCTACCAGCTTTCCCTCTATCAAAGTTCTAACCAAAGGATTTTCCTTTATCATAATTTTGTCCTCTGTCATTATTATATCCTCTTTCATTATTATATACTCTATCAAAATTTTTCCCTTGTTGATTTTCTCTGCTATAATTAGACTGCATATTTCTCTTAGTAGCTTCAACTGAAAATTATGGTTCCTCAAATAAGTTATTTCCATATTTAGCTTCTTCACTTGTTTAGAGAATTCACCCAGTCTCTCCTTATTAGAATTTCTGTATGGTGGTCGGTTTGCATTATTTTGGGGATATTGTACTACAATGTTGGCATTCAATGACTAGTTCAAGACTTCAGAATTTTGCAAATATGGGGATAGCTAGCATGAGATTGTGGATGCAGAGGTTGATTTTCATTTTGCTGGGGATAATTGACTGCAGGTGGTACTTGACTCACAGGAGGTCATGGATGAGGAACAAGAGGCAAATGAGGTACTGGATTCATGATAGGAATGTGAGTAGAAAGAGCTTGGCTAAGAGCTGGGACTTTTCTAGGGTGAGCAACAGGTCCTAATGACAGTAAATGCCCATAAAAATGTTTCCTTAAAGCAGTGCTAACCTTCACGACCTCTGCATATGCATCAAGTGGGGTATTAGGAGGGTTGTTTCTCCATTTCATGAAGGTGGCTGTTAGACTATCAAGTCCTTCATAATAGACTTCTAAATCAGTGGTCTCATTAATAGCATAGGGGGCCTGTAGTTTGGTATAGGCACAATGAAACCTATTGTTGAAGGACCCTATAGGGTCATTGACTTCTCTCTTAACATTAGTGAACTGACCATAGAGCTCATTGGGACTAATGGGAATCCTAAACTTCTGCAAGAATGCAGTCTCCAGTTCATTCCAATTATGGATAGACCCAACTGGTAAGTGATTGTACCAATAGAATGCATCCTCTCCCAAGGAATAGCAAAAGAGTCTACACACTACATCCCCATGATTGATTCCCCTATCCTTAAAGCTACTTTGAAAGATCCTGATGTGTTCCTCAATAGTTCTATTGGGATCATTAGCATGGAACTTTGAACAAAAGTGTTCAAGGTTCTTGGGCATGACATTATAATTAGCAAAGGTCAATGGAGATGGGTTATTGGCGAGGAAAGCCATTGGTAGAGGTGGGGATGGTAATGGCTGATTTATGGTTGGCTAAGGTTATTGGATGGGAATGTCCTCAGACTCAAGTGAAGATAAACTTGATTAAGATGAGAATGATGGAGATGATAGAGGTGGTTGGGTGGATGATGATTCTCCCCTTCTACTTGCCCTTCTTGACCTAGTAGGGGCCGGTAATTCTTGAAATTCCTCCTCTCATGGGGTAGATCTGGTTCTTCTTCTAAATATTTCAAGAGAGATAGCAGACAAAAATTGATCTAGCTTGCTTATTCAGGCCCTACTTCTAGCGCCAATCTATTGATGATGTTTTCTACACAGCAACAACTCAGAAAAAATATGAAATCCTATCTCTCTTGAAAGGTAAATCTCTATTAGCAAGCCTTAAGAGATAACACCAAGGTCTCTAATGGCAGATCTTGACAATGCATAAACAACTTAGTGATAAATGTGAAAATGTTGGTAATCACAAAGGGACCTTACTACAAGCAAATACTGAATCTTTAACTTATCAGATTTGGTAGTATGATGATACTTCAATCCTAAATCTAACTCAAATGATAAAGAAATAACAAAATATTAGGGTTTCAAAGAGATTCCTAAATTCAAACTATTCCTAAGATTAACAATGTAAATGATGAAATACTTGAAATGGACCAATCCCTCATAAACTAATTCCTGCTTAACCCAGATGAATCTACAATCTCATAGAAATAGTGAAATCTTCTAAGGTATTAAAGATTTTCAGATCATGAACATTCATCCAAGACAGCCCAATTGCAATTGCAATGAATAAATATCCACAATTGAATTAAGCACAATGAATATAA